>APFE031083003.1:13134-80426 GCA_000404065.3 Pinus taeda | reverse complement strand
AAGAACAAGGCGGATAGAGTTCATTTTGGCAACAGGGGAGAAGGTTTCAGTGTAGTCAGTGCCTTCAACCTGTGAAAAGCCCTTAGCAACAAGACGAGCTTTATGTTTATCAACTTTCCCATCTGGTCCATACTTGGTTCTGTAAACCCATTTACATCTAACAAGTTTGCGTCCCTTTGGTAGAGGAACAAGATCCCATGTATCATTTGCCAACAATGAATGATATTCTTCATTCATAGCTACTTCCCAATGTGGATGGCCTGAAGCTTCTGCAAAAGTGTCAGGATCATGATTTACTGGAGCTTGAGCCAGTAAAGAAGAGGCTCTTTCAAACTGAGAACGTGTACGTCGCTGATCTGTAGGATCACCGGCAAGATCACCTGCTGCATCCCGAGTAGTGCGGACCCATCTTGGAAGTTGAGGATCCTGAGAAGGTGGTGGAGGATTGTCATCCTCACTTTCATCATCTGAAGAAGAAATGTTTTCAAAAGTAGAAGAGATAGGAAGAGGTGGCACATCCGCCGGACTAGGCTCGCAGGCCGATTTATTTTCATCAAATTTTACATCTCTTCTAATGATAACATTTTTGGACTTAAATGGAATAAGTCTATAACCTTTTACATCTTCAGAATATCCAACAAAAGTACATTTCTCACTCTTAGGTTCTAAAGCTTTATGCTTTTCATCTGGAATATGGGCCCATGCTTCACTTCCAAAAATACGAAAGTGACTTACATCTGGTTTAATGGAACTCCAAGCTTCTTCTGGAGTGATATTCTTTAGAACCTTAGTAGGAGTGCGATTTATTATATAATTTGCACAATTAATTGCTTCGGCCCAAAAACTAAGACTGAGTCCTTTAGATTGCAGCATACAATTAGCCATTTCCTTTAAGGTGCGATTTTTCCTTTCAGCTACACCATTTTGTTGTGGAGTGTATGGAACAGTATGTTGCATTTGAATTCCATTTTCGGTGCAAAAGTTGATGAATGTGTTTTTAACATATTCTCCACCATTATCAGTTCTTAGCTTAAGAATTTGATGTCCAGATTGTTTTTCAACAAAGGCTTTGAAGGCCAAAAATGTGTTAAATACTTCGCTCTTGAGTTTTAAGAAGTATACCCAAGTGCGTCTGGAGAAATCATCAATGAAAGTTAAGAAATACTTGCAGCCAGAGAATGAAGCAACAGGAAGTGGACCACATAAATCACTGTGCACAAGCTGTAAAGGGGCTGAGGCGTGCCAAGAGGCACGTTTTTCAAAACTGTCCCGATGATGTTTTCCGAGTACACATCCGGAACAAACACCATCTCTGCAAGATACCATAGGAAGACCTGTCACCATATTTTCTTTACATAGATGCTGAAGGGAGCGATAGTTTAAGTGACCAAATCGCTCATGCCAAAGTTTGCTCACTTCATCATTATGAGCAACAAATACTGAAGGAAGATTTGATGACCCAAAGTTGTGAAACTTGTACAACCTTGTGGAATCATCAGCAATACCAGTAGCTAGAATCTGTTTAGGATCTCTTAGATCCTTGATTACAACATCATGAGGTGAAAATTCAACAATTTTACCTTCACCTGAATGAGTTATCTGATATACAGATAGAAGGTTGCTGGATAAGGTTGGAACACATAATACATCATTAAACTGACCATTGTCTAGATGAACAGTTTCAGTCCCTACAACATTAAGAGATCTATCATCACCAACATATATCTTTTTGGTGTTACAATCATTTAAAGAAGAAAACATGGCTTTGATTTTGGCCATGTGATAAGAGGCTCCAGAATCAATGAGCCACTCATGAGAATGAGAAGAAGAAGATACATTTAATGCATAACCAGACTGAGATGATTGACAACGACATGCAGAAGGTGCCATTCCTGAAGATGAAGTTGAAGTTGAAGTAGAAGAATGCTCCACATGGATGTTATGTTTCTTCATTGCGGCTTCCAAGGCTTCCATCTTCTTAAAGCATTTAGATTCTAAGTGGCCATCTCGATTACAAAAGTTACAATGTCTATCAGTCTTCTTTCATTTGTTTTTATTGGTCTTATCATTTTGCTGAAATGATCTTTCATTTTGAGACTGAGTTTGCTTAGGACCCTTGTTTGGTTTAGGACCATTCTTTTTAGGATATGACTTCTTAGGATTCTTTAAATTTGGTTGCTGCTGGGCGGCTAACGCTTTCTTGGAAGAGTTTCCAAGATTAAGAAGACCAAGGTGTAAGAGTTTTTCTTGTTCTCTTATTAAAGAATCACAAAAAGAGTCAAAGGAAGGGCCTTGTAGTCTTTTCCTTGACAAATGAAAGCTTCCCTTGTAGAATGGAAGGTGGAAACAAATACAGAGTAGGCTGGTCCCAACTTAGTAAGGATGGAATAAATAAGGTTACTATCTGTTTTCTTAACTTTAACACCTTCCAAGAGATATCTAAGGGTCTTGAATTTGCACAAGAAATCTTCAATGCAAGAAAAATTATTAGGATCCAATGTAAGCAACTCATTTTCAAGTTGATGGGCTCTAATTTCATTTTTAATCCCAAAAACTTTACTGATTTGTTTTAATGCTGCATCAGGAGTATCAAGATCTGCAATATGAAATCTTAGTTCAGGAGAAATAGACATCCCTATCAAACCACGTGCTTGATCTTGTCTATTTTCCCATTTTGCAACCTTGTCTTCATCTGTTGGTTTCTTCTCTTGGCCCGTGGCTATTATGTAGAGACCTTTACTTCTAAGTAAATCTTCCATATATGATGCCCATTGGAAGTAGTTAGCGCTGTCAAGAATGACTTGGCATGGACTTTCCATTTTTAAAAAAAAACTGAAGCTGAAGATGCTAAAAGTAAGTGTTCCAATGGATAGATCTCGAAAAATTAGGCTGTTTTAAAAAAAACGGCTCTGAAAAAGGCTTCCGGGTGAAGAAGTTATGGCTTTTTGAAAAAAATTGTTGAAGTTGCCGGCAAAGTGCGCAAATGTGCGGGAATGAAAAAAACGCCCCCACAAAATAGAGATTTGAACTCAAGACCTCTACTATCTTAAAATAGCTTTGAACCAATTGATCTATACAAAAATTTGAGAGAGAGAGAGAGAGAGGGGGGGGGCTTTGGTTTGCGTGCTTGCCTTGAGAAACCTCTTTTTCCCTACAAAACACAAAACAAAAAACCCAACACGGACATGCAAAGAAAAAGAACCTTATGGCTCGAAGTTAGCTTTACCCAAAAAGCTAAATATTTAAAAAAAAATTGAACCTTGTGGCTCAAAGTTAGCTTTAGCTGAAAAACTAAATATTTTTCTCAATGTTTCTGATTTTCCGAGATCACACTAAGGTGCAGGGAAAAGAGCATACGCATGAGAAAAAATCCTTCCTTTCTGTTTCTGATTTGCCCAGATCGCACAGAGTCGCAGGGCAAAGAGCATACGCAGAAATGAAAGGTATAGATCCGGTTAAAAAAAATCTAAATAAACCGAAACCGAAATAAGCAGAGAGAAAATAACAGTAAACTGCAAATAAAGACTGTATACCTCCAGATCTTAAAAATGACGCAGATAGGGCTACCGGAAACCTTTTCGCGTGAAACGAAAGGGGCTCCTCACTAGAACAGATGCTCCGAACACAACAGAGCAGTCCTCTCGGCCCGAAAACAGTCAGAAATAGTAGATCTAGGAAACGACAGCCGCATGCAGTTCTACCGGCTTCAGATTTGGATCACCAACGGACGCGGCCCTCAAATAGCTCTGATACCATGTTGGAATTTACAGGGTAAGTTCCTCAGACAGAACACCAAAAGGACACCGCTCACAAACAGATCACAGATCAATACACCAGTATTTTACGTGGTTATAACCCTCAGAGAGGGAAACAGTCCACGGCCTGCGCCAACGTGGCTACTACAGGCAATTTATTAATAAAAGAATGAAAATTTACATAAGCTTCTCTCATGCACGGTTAACCTACAAATGACCCTCCATGCGCTTTAAATAGAATTCATGGACCAATCGGGTGTCAAGCCACGGATCAAGTGTCGGTAATACCGAGGAGAGAAATGAACCGTCGGATCACTACATATCGTGACCGTCGGATTGTAAGTTACAAAATGTACAACGGTAAAGAAACACACTTTACCTAACAACGCTAACCTAACTCTATACTAGACCAAGTTGAACTTAACTATTCCTATGTGTCGGAATATCCTAACATTATTGGCCCACAATTTTTAAAGATGCAAAGAAATTTGTCCAAGCATGTGATAGTTGCCAGAGGGCGGGACGCCCTAATCACTCAGATGAGATGCCATTGAAACCACAGTTAGTAATTGAACCATTTGAGCGATGGGCCCTTGATTTCGTGGGGCCAGTCAACCCACCATCAAACCAGAAAACATACATTCTAGTGGCAACAGAATATGTCACCAAGTGGGTTGAAGCAGAAGCCTTGCCCAGAGCTACAGAAGAATCTGTTATATAGTTCCTGCTCCATATATTTGTGCGCTATGGCCTCCCTAGAGAGATAATCACAGATGGAGGGCCACAGTTTGCTGGAAATAGAATAGCGGTAACACTCAACAATTATCATGTTCAGCACAAAATGACCACCCCATATCACCCACAGGCAAATGGGCAAGTAGAAAGCAGCAACAAGATAATAGAAACAATTCTTACTAAAACAGTTGCATCACATAGACGCGATTGGGCTGCCAGACTACCAGAAGCACTGTGGGCTTATAGAACAACAGATATAAGCACCACTGGCCACTCACCTTACCAGCTTATGTTTGGAAAACAACCTATCTTTCCTATAGAATTTGAAATCCAGACATTAAGAACAACACAAGAAGTGGGGTTAGACTTAACCGAGGCGCAAACTAATCGATTGCAACAGATTAATGAGCTAGATGAAATTAGACCCTATGCACTTCAACATACTGCCCTGATACAGCAGCAAAGAGCTAAGTGGCATGATGCTCTCATAAAAAACAGAGTCTTCCATGAAGGAGACTGGGCTCTTTTATATGACTCTAGATTTCAGGACTTCCCTGGGAAACTCTAGACTCGTTGGTTGGGACCATATGAAATTCAGAAAGTACATGACAATGGTACCCTCACACTGATTACCATTGATGGTTCTGGGTATACCTTTAAGGCAAATAGCCATCGAGTCTGTCTCTATCGCAAACCACTTACTCGGGAGTCCTTCTACCAGCAATTACGCCAAGATTCAAATATGGAGATCTTACGGGAGGAAGACAAGTCTCCTCCACCAGTAACTCATTAAGAAGGTTATTTTTCCTTACAATTTGTATATAATTGTTCGAATTATTATTGTACACACACACACACACACACACACACACACACACACATATATATATATATATATTATATATTATTATTATATATATTTACAGCAGGTTTTGATTTTTGTTGTTCCTTTTCCAAAAAGAACAGCACTTGTGATTTTTGTTGTTCCTTTTCCAAAAGGAATAGCACTTCTGATTTTTGTTGTTCCTTTTCCAACAGGAACAACACTTGTGATTTTTGTTGTTCCTTTTCCAAGAGGAACAACACTTGTGAATTTTGTTGTTCCTTTTCCAAAAGGAACAACACTTGTGATTTTTTTTGTTCCTTTTCCAAAAGGAACAACACTTGTGATTTTTGCTGTTCCTTTTCCAAAAGGAACAACACTTGTGATTTTTGTTGTTCCTTTCCAAAATGAACAACACTTGTGACTTTTGTTGTTCCTTTCCGAAAGGAACAACACTTTGATTTTTGTTGTTCCTTTCCAAAAGGAACAACACTTGTGATTTTTGTTGTTCCTTTTTTAAAAGGAACAACACTCCTGATTTTTGTTGTTCCTTTTCTAAAAGGAAGAACACTTGAGTGTTTTTGCCGTTCCTTTCTAAAAAAGAACATCATTTGTGTGTTTTTGTTGTCTCCGCAAGAAACAACATTGTTTGATTTTTGCCGGTCTTTTTCCAAAAGAATGACACTTGTTTGATTTTACTGAACGGCACCAGTGATTCCCATTGCTCCTTTCTCCAAACGAGCAACCATTGTTGTGCCCTTCCTTGAAAAAAGCACTACTCATAAGATTTGAAACAGCTTGTTCCTTCTCAAGGATTTGGAATGTTGATGATCTTTCGACTCTTTTTGAACACAGTTATCTACTTATGTGATGAAAACAAAAGCACAGTATACAGAAATCAGTAAATCACAAATCGCTATCTTTATAAGTAACTGCCCTGAATTGGTGAAAGGACATAAGGAAAAGTTATGCTTATTCATCACCTTTTGTTGCCATTGTTCCACTAACTCTGTTTTGATTGGTTATCTCTATCATGTTGATTCTTTTATCTATTTTTATCATTCATCAATAAGATAAAAAAGTCTATACCTTCCTATTGGGATTTTAAGACTTCTTCCACCATTCCTACTCTTAAGGAGTGTTGAACAACCCTTTGTGTATAAACAGGAAAGGTTGTCTATTAAAACCAAGAAAAAATAAGCAAACCCGTTTTGTAAAAATTGCAGGATAGGGAGTCTCATTACGAGCTGGCCTACCATGATCATCAGGATGGAAGTGAAGTGGCATTCCCATTAGGGCCACCACACCCGGGGAATGGTCCAAGAGGTATATCAAAATAAATAAATAACTCTTGAACAGGAGGTCTCACCACGAGCCCGCCTGTCCACTATTCGCTCCTTCCTCGTGAATGGCACTATGACTAACTGGTTACCAAGCTTGCATAGTGGCCTACAGTTTTGACATCATACAACACTTCCTTGCATACACAAAGGACTATGGTTCCCGGGGTGAAATAAACAACTCTGCCAAGGTTATGGACACCTGTCGGCAGCAGAGCTCTGTTAATGGTATTGAAGTCGTAACTTTACACCAATGGGTAAGGAAATTAGAATCTTTGTATCTTATAACGTGATAACTTAATTACCCAACCATATACTGCATGACTATTTATTACCGCCAATCAATATGGAGCCAGTGACAGTGACCGCATGAGACTCGCTAATTATGGAAAATGTCTATTCCCGAACTTCCATCAACTCACCGCAGTCACTTACGTATTAAAAGCAATTTAACTTTTCACCTCGATTCCAGTAATACGTTGTTTTTGCGGACATGGCATATTTTCATAAGTTGTTCCATAAAGGCCTCGCGGACAAAGTAGATGCTGCTCCATTATTTGACAGCTGGGATAGCCTATCATATTGCGGGGGGGGGAGTAACCAAATTATTCCCCAGAATACGTGTCAGCCCGTTATTCGAGAAGATCTTGTACTCGAGCACAACACGGCTCAACGGTATGATCATTTTCCATTTTTGTTTTCTTCTGCATGAATTGCTGTTCGAAGTTATTTCCATTGCATACGCCATTGCATTTGAATTTGAACGAGAAACAAGCCACCAACTTCTCTGCATCTTAACGAACAGCTAATGTTCCTTTGAGAATTCGCAGGTGAAGCCATGGGTGGAAGGTCAATCCACAAAGAACCACAAACATTGATTGTTTCAGCTGCAGCCCGAAGAATTCTGAAGAAAGCAGGATGGTTGACCTACCTCAACCACCTGAAGGAGTCTAATGAAACTGTGGCGAAGGAATTTTTACAAAACCTACAGGAAGAACACTCCACAATCAGAGGAAAATGAATATAGGTCACGAACGATATAATAGCAAAGTCACAGGATTACCGGCCACAGGACCAATATGGACAATAAAGAAGGAAAGGCTACAGAAGATTGTGGAAATCTTTCAGGATGAAGGCCAAAGTTTAATAGTTTGAGGAAAGGGGGTGCTACCAGCAATGCTAGGAGAGCCATGGGCGGAATTGGCGAAAATTGTCCATAGCTACATTACTTGCGAGGGTAGAAAAGACGTGGTAAGACCACGACATCTAAAACTCCTAGTTGTATCAAAACAAAAATGTTCTCTGAATTTACCTGCATTTCTTAATTCGTTATTGCATGATGTGGCACGAATAGCCACCACTGATTAATTCGCTTGATAGTAAGCCATAGTCTTACCCAACAGCAGAGCAGCTGGGAAGAACTAAGTGATATTATTAATGAAAGGACGGCCAATCTGGACGCCTAGAAAAATGAAAACAAATTGATAGCACACCCCAACGCCCTGAGAAACGAAAAAAGGATGCTTGCACAAAAGTGCAAGATGAAAAACAAGCTGAAAAGCAACTTGAGTCACAACCCGACGCTCGTACATCTGAAAAACCAGCAAAACGTAGAAAGTCGGCACGGCTTGCATGGTTACAAGAAGAGCTAAAGAAACCCCGAGCTCACACAAGCCAAGCAATAGAAATTATAGATGAGCATTCGGCAGAGACAGGTACAGAAGAAGAAAGTAATGAGGACGTAGAACAGTCCACAGGGACAAAGGCAGAAGAAGAAAACAACAGAGAAACAGAGCAGTCGATCGAAGAAGAAACAGAAGAGGAAGACAAAGAACAGTCAGAGGAAACAGAAACAGGATGAGAAGAAGAACAGGATGAAGAAGAAGGAGACGAGAAAGAAGAAGTTAACCGGCCCAAGTAGGAGGCGAAAATGGAACAGCAGGGAGGAAGCCCAGTACAAAACCCGATAAGGGAAGATGAATTGGCCAATATTCTGGCCAATATGGGCGAGTATGGCCAGCCCCTGAGTCCATCCAACCTCCAGGCCGAAGAAGAAACCCAGGAAAAAACTGCACCCAAGGAAGCACATACGGAAGAAACGAAAATAGAAATTTCACCCGTCCATGATGAGAAGAAAATAGAAAATATCAGGCAGGAACAGCCCGTTCCTAGGGAGAAGGCACCAGAGGAGAATCGGGAGGAAATAAGGGCAGACGAAGAATTGGCCCAAGAAACAACAGATCCAAGAAAGGTTCTTACCCCGAATCAGCCACCTCAAGAAGAAAATCTGGAAATTAGTCACACTCCAACCCACGACAAACAGTCAGCTATTCTTTCTGAGAAGTTGATGGAAATAAGGGAATCACAAAAGGAAAAAGGGACACTATTAAACGTGATAGTCAGGCTTCGCCAACAGATTAGGCTTCTAAAAGCAAGACAAAGGGGGGTAGGGACCTTAGCAAGAAAAAATTCAGCCACGCCAATAAGACCCCGTAAGAATAAGAGGCGAAGAACCAGGAGCCGTTCCACTACCCAAAACCCTGACAGAAGCCAAACTGTTGTTCCTAGTGAAGCAGAAATACAAATTGCTCTTCCAATTGAAATAGAGGAATAGACTGTTGTTCCATTTGAAAAGGAATAGCAATGGGCTGGAGTTCATGTTAAAATTGAAAAAGATGATAAGGTGGTTCAGACGGAGGCACCATCTTCGGGAGTAAGAAGGGTTATGAATTCAAAACAGCGTAATAAGAAAGTCCAAGTAAAACTCCCAGCCTCCACGGATGCATGGAAAAAGGACCCAAAACCAAGAACCCTTCACCATCATTTGAAGTAGCCCTAGCAAGAAGCAGAAAAGCTCAGGGAGCAAACAGTCCCCCGTGAAAAGTATGAGGAATTACAGCAGCAGTTAAGGAATGTCAACCTGTCAGAAAGCCAAGCCTTCGAAGGATGGCGAAAGGAGTAAGAGAAAGTTGCCAAGATAACCCATAGATTAGATGTAGTTATTAAACAAATGGATACCTTGTGTGCTCTGTACAATGATGCCCTAGAATGTAGAGCCCCTGCCAAAAATTATGCCTTGTTTCTAATGGAAAGATACTTGCAATTGAAAATTAAGGCTATTAGGGCAGGTGCTCCTATAGAAATTAACACTATAGATGATTTTATAAACTGTTGTAAACATTATGGGGTAAAAGTACAAAGGTTATTGTGTGAATTTTATCTGCATAACCTTGTACTAGAACAAGAGACCGAGCTAAACCCTGGCCCTTTTGTTGGAGACATTCAATTACAAGCATTCATTTCATTTGCAGTCAATCAAACTAAATGGCTTAAAGCCTACAATGCATTTCAGAGACAAGAAAGTGGATTAGATTTATGGGTAAGAGCTAAGCCTAGAGACCTGGAACAGTTATGGATAAGTCATAGAAATCTCATGAGGAATCCAGGGGTGATTGAAGCACTAGGACCCATGCATGAATCAATCATTCAGCAAGGGCTTGAGTTCTTTGCTTCTATCAAAAACCCTTCCATTGAAGCAGCTAAATTTCGATATCGAGTATCTAATCCAAACATTCAGCTCAGAGAGCCATTTAAGTATGAAAATTTCAAGCTTGCTGCTCACTGATTCCCCCTCTATGGTGAAATTGTTCTGAGGGCAGGGCCATCGTGGTTAGGATATAGGTTCCGCAGTCCAATCATTTGGCATCCTGCACCTAGATACCAAGCCCTGTATGAGATGCCCGAGGGCCAGACGATCCATTTCTTTGATCATCTAGTCTCGCATCATGGGTGTAGGCCCCCACACGAGATTCCATCTCCAGCCTGCTCCTTCACTGCTCTGCATGTCAACTACAATTTTCTCATGAGGCCATGAAAAAGGGTAAGCTAGGGGGTGTCTGGAGTACCAAGGAAGATATGTTTTGATGGTCATTTCGGTATCTTTTAATGAAAACTCAAAATCCTTTTGCATGGGAAACTTAGATAATGATAAGAACTTATAACGAAAACACGAGAAATTAATAAGAAGCACTGATAAATGTCGTTTCTATGTGCAGGAGGGTGGAGAAGTGGAAGGTGGCCATTCCAAAAGTAAAGATAAAGACAAGCTAATTGTTGTTCCCTTGACAGAAGACTAGAAGTGAACCAGATCGACACGGTTCAGCCCAAGAAAGGACGCAGAGATACCAGCGAGGAACAGAAGAAGGAAGAAGTAACGTAGCATTAATGATTCTACGAATCCCTCAGGATCTTAGATCCTGAGGGATCACTATTTTACTTATTTCTGTATCTAGATGTCTCCGCCATATCTCCTATAAAAGGGATAGCACTGTTGGTTACAGGGGTGTAATTTTTTTAAGAAAAGATCTGGACTATGATCTTTATGTTCTGTTGAAGACTTAAGTTTCTCTACTTTTATTGTATGCTTTAATACAGATTTGTTCACTTTTTATCTTTGAGCCTGGATCCATCTTAAGCAGTGTACCCCTGGAGGCTAAGGGCCTGGCCCTGGAGGACACTTGCTCTTGTATTATTACGCGTGGTTTCCGTGTGGTTTGTTCATAGAAGTAATCTGGTAATCTGTCGTGTTTTAAGAATATTCTATTACATGCTCTATTGTGATTAAGTTATTTCGTGTTCTTGAACTTTATATCGATGCTATGTTATTTTACCAATTCTTTAAGTATTGATTAATTCCTATAGGACATTATTACTTTATTACAGAACTCTTCACGGTTGTGTTTGGCATTATAACAAGTCATCTGGAAAAGTCTGTTTCACATGGTTATCGAATGTGACTATTCTTTATTATAAGATGCAGCCGTATGTGTTTTAAAAGAAGCAGGTTAAGTATGGTGTGTTTCTAAGGTTTTATAGTACTGTTCCATCATATAAGATTGAGGGATTGGTGTTTCGATAGGCATGGTTAAATAGAGTTGCAACTTAAATACTCGGTTATTACTTATTTCGATTGTTGTTCTATTCTTGAACTGCTGTTCCATTTACTTGTTGTTCCATTTATCTGCTGTTCCATTTATTTGTTATTCCATTTACTTGTTGTTCCATTTATTTGTTGTTCCATTTCAATTTGTTGTTCCATTTCCAGATTGCTAATTTGTTGTTTCTTGAGGACAGACTTAGGCTGTAGTGGACCCCAGCATCTGCTACTTGGTCCCCAGACCTCTGATCTTCTCCCATCAGCTATGAAAGGGATGTGTTATTGCTACCAGGCCCTTTGCTGATGTGTTGTTCCATTTCATTGTCATTTCTTTTATCTATTATTTCATTTCTAATCATTAAGAACGATCTCAGGCTATAGTGAGCCCGGCATCTGCTATTTTTCTCCCATACCTTTGATCTATTCTCATCAGTTATGAAAAGGATGGGTTATTGCTGCCAAACCTTTGGCTAATGTAATACTTGGTGTGATTTGGTCTTTTGAAATAGTTAAGTTGTAGATCTGCATTAATTTACTTGCGTAGCTTTTAAATAGTTGTACTACAAACATTACTCTGGCAAATGCTAGCCTCAGACTAAGACACCCTTTGAAATAAAAAAACGATCCCGCATTGACATATTAATGTGAGGTAACTAGAGGTGAAAGAGACCCTTGTTATAGCTCTACAATGGGGCTGTGGAAGAAGTTGAATGCTTCAAAGACTTCTTGTAACCCGATCGCCCTCACTGAGGGGGATCTACACGACATTGGGGAGATGGTGAGGGACGTCACCGTAGAGGCCCTCTAGTAGTTGGCAGAGGAACACCAAATGGTGTTGGGGGCTCTCCAAGCATAGATACATGATTTGTAGGTGCGCACTCCATAGTCTAGTACTGTGTCAACCAGCCTCACACTAGGCATGGCTGCGACTGAGGAAAGGTTGCACGCCCAGATGGCTAACACAATAGTGCTACCAGAGGGAGCACTAGTTATAGAAAATGAGGCCAACAGACCTATGGTCCATGGGTTGAAGGGAATCGGGATAAATATGGTTGCGCTCCATAGGGTGATGCTCTATATTTTACAGGATGGAGTTACTACAAAACTACAAGCCAGGGATGGTCATGCGCTCTAAGTTGAGCAAGCAATGCATCAACATCGAATAGTTGAGCCTGCACCGCGACGAGATAATAGCCCAGAATAGGCAGCTGTTACAGGTGGTCGAGGAAGCTTACCAGATGGTCCCAGAGTTGGCCATCTAAGCAGAAGAACCAGTGGAGGCGCACGTCTGGAAACTAGCAATAGGGGTGCGTGAGACAAAATAAGAGGTGGCCAGGGTTCAGCTCAAATTGATACTTCAGATAGTCGAACTGCAATTCAAGGCGCAGCCTTCAACTCTGCCAGAGGTTAAGGAATAGCGCACCAGTGTGATTACAGTAGTAGTAGTGGAGGTCAACAGTGCAGTGACAGACTGCACAAAGTTCGAGCAGTTGTTCGATGTTCTTACTACTCTGCAGAAGGACCCAAACATACAGTGCCTAGGGATAGAGGCGCACGAGCTACAACAGAAATATGATGAACTAAAAGGGACCGTGCAGATGGTTTCCCTTACACAGAGTCTCACAAGGATGTAGCAGGCAAAAGTAATCAAGGAACAAGTAGATGTTGCTCGAACATAAGGAAGTCATTCTGAAGGTGCGCTTACAACCATGGATGGATGAGTCGTACATCGTTACAACCTCCATTGAAGAAAAACTCGTGTAGCTGCAGGAAACATAGGAAGAAGTTTAGGGAAGTCATTCAGCTGTAGTGGTCTCTGAACAACGCGTCGAGGAGGTACAACAGGCATCCACTCAGTGCCCTGCAAATGCTGCAGCAATCCAGGTAGAATTGGGGGGTCTTCATATAAAGATCTTTGCACCGATAGAATGACATGAGGGCGAGTCATGGTGTTTGTGTTGGGGGCTTGTTGGGCATGGTATCTGCCAAGGGAAGTTTCACTGCCTTCCCAAATAGCTTGGTAGGCTGAACCATAAATTAACTCAGCTGGTTCACCGAAAAGTATATATTTGGCCATGTGTTCACTAGATATAGAAATGAACCCACAAGTTGTCAATAAATAGTAGTAGATACTACCTCACATGAAGTAGCATCCTCCTTCCCCGAGTTACCAATTAGAGGAGTTTGCATGGGCTTGCACTTCTTCAAGTGGAACTATCTGAGTATCTCATTAGCATACTTGCCTTGAGGCACAAACACTTCTCCATCCTTCTACCACACTTCCATGCCTAGAAAGTAGTGCATAAGACCCATGTCTTTCATATCAAACTCTCTCGCAAGGTCCTCCTTGCAAGACTTGAGGCACTTATCATCACCTATCAAAATCAGATCATCAACATAAATCACAATGATCAATGGTTTACCTTCTACCATGATGTGGTAAAGGTTCGCATCTGCTTCACTCTTGGTGAAGCCGAACCTGGTGAAATAGATGTCGATCCTGGTGTATCAAGCATGAGGTGCTTCCTTCAGCCCATACAAAGCCCTCTTGAGTCGGCACACATGCAACTCACAATAAATGGTCTCAAAACCTTCCAGCTGCTCAATGTACACCTCTTCCTCAATATTCCCATTGAGGAATGTAGTCTTCACATCCATTTGATGGATCTTCCAACCCATTTGAGTTGATAGTGCCAACATCGATTTGGTATATAATTACCTTGCTACAGGAGCAAAATTATCATTGTAGGTGATCCCCTTGACCTATGAGAAACCATTGGACAAAAAAACTTGCCTTATGTTTCTCAACACTACCGTCAGTTGCCTGCTTTACCATGTAAAGTCATTGGGAACTCACCTCTGACTTCTCCTGAGGTCTTGGGACAACATCCCAAACATAGTTCCAAATGATGGAGTCATACTCCTCCACCATTGCATCAACCTAGACTAGTTGTTGCACTGCTTCCTTGAATGAAGAAGGTTCAGACTCTACACACTACCTAATCAGGGCCATGTAACCAATGTACCGCTTAGGTGACCTCCTCTATCTGCGCTTAGAAGATGGTTGTCCTGCATTCTCTCGCGCATCCAGCATCAACCTGTCAGCCTCCCTTGAGTGTTTCCACCCATCTCTAGAAGACTCAACATGAGTGGATGTCTCCACTCCTGGATCCTATGCATGTGGCTGCTCCACATTAGTCTAACACTCCTCCTCGTTAGGAACTGAAAGTTCCTCCTCTGCATGTAACTTGAGCTCCCTCTCAAGTGATACTCGCATGGCTTTCTTCTCATCGAACTTAAAATCTCTACGTACCATTGTCCTCTGATTGGTAGGCATGAACACGCGATGGTTTGGGGTGTATCAGTATACCACACAAGTATCCCCAACTCCACTGTTGGATCTAGCTTATTCCTTGCATCTTTGGTCACATGGAAATAAATCGATGATCCAAAGATCCTAAAGTGACTCACATCTAGTATCTTCCTAGAAAAGGCTTCCATTGGTGCCTTCATTCCCAGTATACGGTGTGGGCTTCTATTTTGCAAGTATACTATTGTATTTCATGCCTCAGCCCACAAATGAAGTGGTAGGCTTTGGTCATGCAACATCACTTGAGTTGCTCTCACAATCGATCTGTTCTTCCTTTTGGCAACTCCATTCTGCTATGGGTTATGGGGTGTTGTCAACCCATTTAATTCCTTTTGCTATGCAGAAGTCCTTAAAATATTGGGAGACATACTCTCCACCATTGTCACTATGCAAGGCCCTTATTTTCTTTCCAGATTCTTTCTCTACCAAAGCTTTGAACTCACAGAACCTTGAGAAGGTCTGATCCTTGTTCTGCATAAAGTAGATCCAACATCTATGAGGAAAATCATCAATAAAAATAACATAGTACCTTTTTTTAGCGGTGGAGGTTGTAGAGAATGGTCCACACACATCTATGTCAACTCGCTCCAGGATTGCTCCAACTCTACTGTCTTGATCGTGAAAGGAATATTTTGCATACTTACCCAAGGTAAAACCTTTGCATGTATCTGTCTACTCCTGTTTTCCCTTGGGAAGTCTGGTAGAAATATGTTGGATGACCTTCAAGGCCCCATGGTGCAAGTGGCCCAATCTTCTATGCCATAGCTCGCCAACATCTTGTCTCCGCACCAACTCTGTATTGGAACTCAATGCAGCACAGTCATCTACCTCTAGCTTTTAGAGATTCTTTACTCGAGTCCCAATCCTCTTGGTTTGTCTAGTGCTGATATTGCTCAGGAATACCTATCCTTTACTAAAGACTACACCATAGCCTTTGTCTTCTAGCATAGCGACGGACACAAGATTCTTCTTCAAACCTGGTACATACTTTACATCACTCAAGGTGAGAGGAGCTCCATGCTCCCTCTGAAACACAACCGTACCTTTAGCTGAAACACAGTAATTTCCATCATCTCCCATATTGATCTGCATTTGGAGATCCTTCTCCCACAAGGTACTGAAAACATTCTTGTCGTCGGTCATGTGGAATGAAGCTCCATTGTCGAGATACCAAACACATCGGACGATTGATGAAACCCTGCATGCGATGAGGGAGAAATCCAATTTGAGCTACGAGGCTAGTTCCTCACCATCTGATCCCTTCGAGGATCCCTTCTTGGATTTCTTCTGTGGACAATTCATAGCATAATGGCCCACATCATGACAATGAAAGCATCTCACTTTCGATTTGTCAATCTTCTTCCCACCATGGGATGAAATGGATTTGGAATGGGATGCCTTCCCTTTCCCTTTCCTTGCCTTACTCACTAAGGCTAGATTTTCTTCATCATCTGGCTTTGATGAAGATCCATCTCTGGTGCTTCTTCTTATCTCCTCCTGCATTTGATCCAACCAAACTTGTTCCCAATCTGACAGTTTCTCTCTTCCACTTACCAAGTCTTGGTAGCTATGTCATCTCTTACGAAGATCGACGAGAGCAAGACTCACCATGTCATCGTCGGCTGTTGTGATCCCTACACTTCCAAGCTCATCCCTGCAGGTGGTGAGCTTGTTCAGATATGTAGAGATTGTGTCGTCTGTTTCACACTTGATTTTTTGAAGCTTGTCTTTCAGCGCCAACTTCCTCTAATCATTGTTGTTGTTATATAGATGTTTCAATGTTTTCCACATTGAAAACAATGTCTCCTTCCCATGGAGACTGGAGACTATGCGGTCTGGAACTGCCTCCAGAAGGATTCTCCTCACTCTAGCCAGACATTTCTTCCATTCCGCCAATTCTGTAGCATTAGCTACTGTTGGCTTGGGGACTTCTTGATAAATCAATTCCTTCAAACCGTTGTCCTCTAATACTCCTTCCATGCAATCCTTCCAGGCTATATAATTCAAGCTGCCATCAAGGGCATACTTGAGTCTTAAACTGTTGAATGCCATTGGTGAAATTTAAGATGTGACAAGAATTTGAATTCTATAATTGGGAACTTCAAACTTTGAACAGATCCCTTCTTTATATATTTTTCTCTCCTTTGATCACCTTTTCTTCGATACCATGTACAATTTCTCACTATATATCAACAGATTATGCAATATACGAAAGTAAAATACTTGATCTACTTCAACAACAAACGTGCAGAAGCTTAATCATTATGTGCAAGATCAAGTAGAACACATATAATACAGAATGAGAAAGAAATCACACATGAACACAAAAAATACTCTGGGAAGCCTCAGCTAAAAACCTCGATCTCTGTAATAACATACAAGAGGAAATATGTCTGGATTACACAAATCATGGATTTGAGACTTCTGCGATTTGCATTCTGTGTGGTTGCATCTTCCGGATTCATCGCATCTGTTGTTTTAGTGCATCGACGTTTCGAACCAGCCACTGTGGTTCATCATCAGGATGAGAATTATTGAAGAAGTCAGAGATGGGTGAAGGTGAATAAATAGGTGAAGATGAGGGAGCGTGCAGGACCGACAAGTTCCAGATATGAGGAGCGGTTTATTAATTAAATTTAGGATGGAGTTTATTTTTATTCTAATAAAGAGTTTAATATGATTTTCATTTATTCTTTTATTTATTTGATTGTGTTCAAAACATAATAATTAAACACAATCAAATAAATAAAAGAATAAATGAAAATCATATTAAACTCTTTATTAGAATAAAAATAAACTCCATCCTAAATTTAATTAATAAACCGCTCCTCATATCTGGAACTTGTCGGTCCTGCACGCTCCCTCATCTTCACCTATTTATTCACCTTCACCCATCTCTGACTTCTTCAATAATTCTCATCCTGATGATGAACCACAGTGGCTGGTTCGAAACGTCGATGCACTAAAACAACAGATGCGATGAATCCGGAAGATGCAACCATTACACAAATCTTTAGCTCACAAGTTGTCTAGCTCTCAGTAAAATCCTACAAAGCTACTCGTAGACTGAATAGACACAACATGCCTTCGTCGAGTCCTCCAAGACTCTTATTTCCTTGTGTAGTTTCTCCTGGGGTCCAATGCTGCCACCTGTACGAATTTACCTCTCACACAACTCATCAAACTAAAAAGAAACTGTGCAATCTCCATGGAATGAATTTCTTATGCATGCAAGAGATATCCTCAATCGAATATTCGTACAACTGATAGTACACTGTCCCATCATCTAATCTCAATTGGGTCTCTGACTAAACTGACATGCATGAGTTATTTATGAGAGAATATTCGGTTATCGAAGTGCAGAAGTTACATGCATGTATGCATTAACTAACTGAAATCACAATCAGTTCCACAAACTGTTGGAACTAATCTAACTAGACTTAACTCAGATAACTGAGCTAACTAATTACAACTCAAAGTACAACTCATCTTGATCTCCTTAATCAAGGGATAACTTCATCAGTCAAAGGGGAAACTGTTGCATGTCTTCACATAGAATTCATGTTTGATTTTCTACAACTAATTAACTCAAGATGAATAAATTAATTATTTTACAAATAGTTGCTGAGATCAAATTCGAATTTTAATTCTCAGTTTTAGTTGAAGGACTAACTAAAATTGGAATGTATCCCAAAATGTTATTTATAGCAATGCTATTTTTAGCACTTCCATTTTTAGCATTTCTTGTTGTTATTTTCAACACTCCCTCACAACAAGAAAGGGATTATCAATCACCCCAATCCTGTCTCTGTGGAACTCGAACTTGCATTCTAATAATGCCTTTATCAAAATATCTACATCCTGTTCCTTGGTCGAAACATACAGCAACAACATGATCCTCTTCACCACATAGTCTCAAAGATGATGGTACCAAATATCGATGTTCTTGGACCTGTCATCAAATATTAGATTCTCAGATAGTTTGATACAACTTTGATTATCGTAGCAGATCATAGTTAGATCCATCCTCTAACCAAACAATCCAACTAGAATCTTCCACATCGAAATGGCCTCACATGCTACCTGACTGGTAGCCATGTGTTCAACCTCTACTGAGCTAAGTGCAACCGACCTCTATTTCCTATTGTACCAAGAAACTGTAGCAGAACCAAGGTTTAAGATTCCTCCTGAAGTTATCTTCCGGTCTAATGGACTTCCTGCCCAGTCTGCATCTGTGAAGCCTTGAAGCTTCACTCCCTCTATCTATCTATAGCACAATCCATACTGAGATGTGCCTCTAAGTTATCTCAGCACATGCTTTGCTGCCTTCCAAAACAAATTGGTAGGATGAACCATAGCTTGACTCAGTTGGTTCACCGCAAAGCATAGATTTGGTCATATGTTCACTAGATACATCAATGAACCCACAAGTTCCTGATAAATAGTAGCAACTACTACCTCACCTGAAGTACCATCCTCCTTCCTCCAGTTACCAGCTAGAGGAGTCTACATGGGCTTGCACTTCTCCATGTGGAACTTCCAGAGTATCTCATTAGCATACTTACCTTGAGACACAAACACTTTGCCATCCTTATACCACACTTCCATGCCTAGAAAGTAGTGCATAAGACCCATGTCTTCCATCTCAAACTCTCTTGCAAGGTCCTCCTTGCAAGACTTGATCAAATGATCATAACTTATCAAAATAAGATCATCAACATAAAGAACAATGATTAATGGCTTACCTTCTAGCATGATGTGGTAAAGGTTCGCATCTGCTTCACTCTTGGTGAAGCCCAACTCAGTGAAATAGATGTTGATCCTGTTGTACCAAGCATGAGGTGCTTGCTTAAGTTCGTACAAAGCCCTCATGAGTCGGCACACATGCGACTCACAATCATAGGTCTCAAAACCTTCTGGCTGCTCAATGTACACCTCTTCCTCAATCTTCCCATTGAGGAATGTAGTCTCCACATCCATCTGATGGATCTTCCAGCCCATCTGAGTTGATAGTGCCAACATCGATATGATAGATTGGTACCTTGCTACAGGAGTAAAAGCCTCATAGTAGTCGATCCCTCTACCTGTGAGAAACTGCATGCAACAAACCTTACCTTATGTTTCTCAACACTGCCATCAGTTGCCTGCATTACCTTCTAAAGCCATCATGAACTCACCACTGACTTGTCCTGAGGTCTTGGGATAGCATCCAAAACATAGCTCTGAACGATGGAGTCATACTTCTCCACCATTGCATCAACCTAGAATTGTTGCTGCACTGCTTCCTTGAATGAAGAAGGTTCAAACTAAACACACTCCCCAACTAAGGCCATGTAACCAGTGTACCGCTCGGGTGACCTCCTCTATCTACACTTAGAAGATGGTTGTCCCACATTCCCTCGTGCATCCAACATCAACCTATCAGCTTCCCTTAAGCTTTTCCACCCATCTCTGGAAAACTCAACATGATTGGATGTCTCCATTGTCAGATCCTCTGCGTTCGGCTACTTTGCATCAGTTTGAGGCTCCTCCTCCTTAAGAACTCAATGTTGCTCTCAAGTGATACTCACATGGCTTTTTGCTCATCCAACTTCAGATCTCTATGTACCATTGTCCTCTGACTCATAAGCATGAACACCCGATAGTTGTGGGGTGTATCAGTATACCCCACAAGAATCCCCATCTCAGCTATTGGATCTAGCTTCTTTTGGGCATCTTTGGTCACATGGCAATAAATCGATGATCAAAAGATCGTGAAGTGACTCACATCTGGTCTCTTCCTGGAAAAGGCTTCCATTGGTGTCTTCACTCCCAGTATAAGGTGCAGGATTCTATTCTACAATTATACTATTGTATTACATGCCTCAGCCCACAAATGAAGTGACAGGCTTTGGGCATTCAACATCGCTTGAGCTACTCCCACAATTGATCTATTCTTCCTTTTGTCCACCACATTCTATTGTGGGTTATGGGGTGTTGTCAACTCCCATTTAATTCCTTCTTCTATGCAAAAGTCCTTAAACTATTGGGAGACATACTCTCCACCATTGTCACTACGCAAGGCCCTTATTTTCTTTCCACATTCTTTCTCTGCCAAGGCTTTAAACTCACAAATCTTTGAGAAGGTCTAATCCCTCTTCTTCATAAAGTATATCCAACATCTCCAAGAAAAATCATCACTAAAAACAACATAGTAGGTTTTTTAGCAGTGGAGGCTATAGAGAATGGTCCACACACATCTCTGTGAACTCACTCTAGGAATTCTCCAACTCTATCGTCTCTATCCTGAAAGGAATATTTCGCATACTTACCCAAGGTACAACCTTTGCATGTATCTTTCTGCTCTAGTTTTCCCTTGTGAAGTCCAGTAAAAATCTATTGCAAGATCTTCAAGACCCCATGGTGCATGTGGCCCAATCTTCTATGCCATAGCTCGCCAACATCTTGGCTCTGTACCAACTCTATTTTGGAACTCAATGCAGCACAATCATCTACCTCCATCTTGTAGATATTATTTACTCGAATCCAAATCCTCTTGGTCTATCCAATGCCAATATGCCTCAGGAATACCTTTCCTTTACTAAAGACTACATCATAGATTTTATCTTCTAGCATAGCGATAGAAACAAGATTCTTCTTCAGACCTGGTACATACTTTACATCAGTCAGGGTGAGAGGAGCTCCATTCTCCCTATAAAACACAACCGTACCTTCAGCTAAAACATGGTACATTCCATCATCAGCCATCTTGATCCACATCTGGAGATCCTCCTCCTCCAAGGTACTGAAAGATTCTTGTCACCGGTCATGTGGAATGAAGCTCCACTGTCCAAGTACCAAACACATCCCACCATTGATGAAACTATGAATCCGATGAGGGATCAATCCAATTCGAACTATGAGACTAGTGCCTCACCACATGACAATTCGTAGCATAATGGCCCGCCACATGACAATGAAAGAATCTCACTTTTGATTTGTCAATCCTCTTCCCACCATGGGAAGGACTAGATTTGGAATGGGACACCTTCCCTTTCCCTTTCCTTGCCTTACACACCGAGGCTAGATTTTCTTGATCATCTTGCTTTGACAAAGATCCATCTCTAGTGCTTCTTCTTATCTCCTCATGCATCAGATCCAACCAAAGTCGTTCTCAATCTGGTAGTTTCTGTCTTCCATTTACCGATTATTGGTAGCTATGCCCACTCTTAGGAAGACCTAGGAGAGTAAGACTCACCATGTCATCATCTGTTTTCATGATCCCTACACTTCCAAGCTCATCCCTACAAGTTGTGACCTTTTTCAGATATGTAGAGATCGTGTCGCCCTTTTCACACTTGATTTTCCGAAGCTTGTCTTTCAGTGCCAAATTCCTCTAATCGTTGTTGTTCTGATATAGATCTTTCAATTTTTTCCACATTGAAAATGATGTCTACTTCCCATGGATACTTGAGACTATGTGGTCTCAAACTCCCTCCAGAAGGATTCTCCTCACTCTAGCCACACATTTCTTCCATTCTGCCAATTTCGTAGGATTAGTTGCTACTAGCTTGGGGACTTCTTGTTGTCCTCTAATATTGCTTCCATGTGATCATTCCAGGCTATAATTTGAGATGCCATCAAGGGCATACTCAAGTCTCAAACTGTTGAACGCCATTGGTGAAATTCGAGATGTGATAGGAATTCGAATTCTATAATCAGGAACTTCAAAATTCGAACGTCTCCCTTCTTTGTATATTGTTCTCTCCTTTGATAACCTTTGCTCTGATACCATGTAGAATTTCTCACTATAGATAAACAGATTATGCAATATACTAAAGCAAAATACTTGATCTACTTCTATAACAAACTTACGGAATCTTAATCGATCATGAGCAAGATCAAAAAGAACACATATAGCAAAGAATGAGAAGAAATCACACATGAACACAAAGGAATACTCTGAGGAAAGCGTCAGCTAAAAACCCCGATCTTTGTAACATCATACAACTAGGAATATGTCCAGATTACACAAAGATTTAGCTCTCAAGCTATCCAACTCTCAGTACAATCCAAAGCTTCTCATAGACTAAATAGACAAAACATATGCCTTCCTCCAGACCTCCAAGCCTCCTATTTCCTTGCGCAGTCTCTCCTAGGGTCCAATGCTGGCACCTATGTGAATTTACCTCTCACACAACTCATCAAACTCAAAAGTAACTGCGCAACCTCCAAGGAATGAATTCCTCCTACATGCTAGGGATATCCTCAATGGAATATTCCTACAACTAATAGTACATTGTCCCATCATCTAATCTCAACTGGGTCTCTGACTGAACTGACATGCATGAGTTATTTATGAGAGAATATTGAGTTATTTGAAGTTCAGCAGTTACATGCGTGCGTGCATTAATTAATTGAACCCACAATCAGTTCAACAAACTGTTGGAACTAATCTAACTAGACTCAATCAAAGGGGAAATTGTTGCATGTCTTCACATAGACTTCATGTTTTATTTTCTACAACTAATTAACTCAAAATTAATTAATTAATTATTTTACAAACAACTGCTAAGATAAAATTCGAATTTTAATTCTCAATTTTACGTCAGGGACTAACTAAAATTGGAATGTATCCCGAAATGCTATTTATAGCAATGCTATTTTTAGGACTTCTATTTTTATCATTTCTTTTTACTATTTTCAATAGGTACAATCTCATGAAATAATAATAATACTCCCAATAGATGCTAGACTCAAGGTACAAAATATATGACATGGTAGACTCTAGCGCCTAGGCTATCTGGCACCCCCCTCCTTAAAATCACAACTTAATATGTGTATACATGATATAACAAGTGACATCGAGTAGACATATATCTTGGTTAAGTGCTAGGGAGACCAACTCAAGTGTTGCACTCCGACTCAACATAAAAATAGAACATAACAATATAACAACTCCCTAGTCATGAAGGGAGATGAGTGCCGGCAACAAGAAAATAGAAGTGTGTCATGCCAAGAGAATGTTTGAATGTTTTCATAATGACTAGCAGAAGCTCATGATGGTGCATGAAGATGGTGCTATTGATATCATATGTCAAATGTGCTAAAACCGCTCAATATGGCACCGAATAATGAAAATCATATATATAGTGGTTGGGCAACCAAATGAGTATGGAAACAACTACGACAAAATTTCCTACATGAGTGATCAATGGGTGTAGAATTTGACAAGGTTCAGATATATGGTCTCAGTATTTCAATCAGAGACCCACTACTCTAGAAAATCCCATAACACAGATCCCTATGGAATAAAAAAGAAGAAAAATATGACCCTCATAACCAGAGCTTTTCTAAGGAAACCATGAACATGTAATATGACTATGTAATCCTGATCTAAAACCTAATATAAGAACATGTGTGAAATCAAAATTCAAGTCTGACCTGTAGATGTCAAAATATAAGCCTCCTACTCTGAAAGACAATATAAATATACTTTATAGCCTAGAACTTTTACTCAGACATATAAATAGCATTAGTGAGGTATGAATGTGAAAGATGGGACTATGGCTAAGCTTTGAATACCATGTGCACAAGATCCATCAATAATATCCCTATCTGGATTGGAGTCAACCTTGATCAAACTAGTCAAAATGATAACTCTACGACCTGTATACTTAGTCTATGCAAGTTCAAAGAGTAACCTCTCTCACTAATACGAGAAAAAAGTAGGTGTATCCTCTCATTTCCCCATAATAAGGGTTAGAACTGCTTGTGGAACTTTTTATCCTCCCCACTAGCCATGCCATGGCCTATCAGAAAAGACAACTATGGCTTCTTATGGAATATACTCTCCTAGGTTTGTAGTTATGGAAGGTTAATGGATAGGCTAATAACTTGTGGGAGGCTAATGTATCAAGTCAAGACTAAAGGAATGCAGGATGTAGCATTAAAGTTGTTGCTACTATGAATAACATGATTCAACTCATCAACTCATAAACTAGGCTATTGATTTTGTTATACATGGTGTCCTACCCGAATGGCACTAGGATTTCCCTCAAGATATGATGTAGGATGTGTAAAACATATATGTTGTGATGTTGGTACAACTGTGTCCATGCATCTATATCTCTTAATATGTGTGTGTTAGGGTCCCACCCTAACCCCCTTATCTATGTAATGGGACAACGTCATAGTCAAGAGTCAATAAATCCCATATTAATAATTGTAAGTGGTTAATCCACAATTAATAACGGAACCACAGTTAGTTGCAAATGGGTCGTAGTATTAGATAGATGGTATTAGTAATACTGCGGTATTGGCCCATGGTATTGCACGTATGAGTCATATATAAAGGATAGAAACTCCCTGCGAGGAGTATCGTGCCTTATTTTGTAATCGAGCTCTGCTCTATTGGAGGTTGGCCCCTCGAAGAGGCAAGTGAACATTACTCTCTGAATAATAAAATCATTGCTATTCTGTGTTTTTCTGGGTCTCTTTTCTTCGCATATTCTGTATCTGGCTATCATTTGCAGGTTAAGAGCATAACAAGTGGTATCAGAGCACTTTCCAGGGCCGGTGGGATCTCCATTTCGTAGAAAAATAAATTGGCTCAAGACGTGTTCCGGCGTCTTTAAACCACGGGATCTGTTGTTGAGCGCATAAAGCTGCAAATTTGGGGAGGCATGCACACAGGAAATACAAGAGGTGGTCACGTCTGTTGGACTCCCTTGTAACCCCTATGGGTACCCGTTCGAGTAGTAGCGCATTAGATAGAACCGCGCACGGACTGTCTTCCACGTACCCTCTGGGTATATCAGAAGCCCCATAGGCTCCCTGAAAACCTCGCCATAGATAAACCGTCGGCCATCTTGCGGCTACAGTACACCAAGAACAACACTCGAAGAGATTACTTGCCCGTACGATAGGGTAGTCGGGTGGTACAACTAAGGGTAAGGTCGACCCTCCTTAGTTAGAGCCCTGAAACATTGGGCCAAGTACTACTGCCAGACCCTTATGTATATTGCAATCTGTAGCACCTGACACTCCTCAAGACCCTAGTTCCCTTTTTTCAATCATCATCTCTTCGAGATCCGCTTGAGCAAAGGAGTGCAACAGCAGCAGACATCGGTCCCAATCAGCCATTCCAACCTATTAGATTCATCAGATCTGCAGAAGCAGTCAGTTCAGCCATCCAGCGCTACCCGATCTTCCATTCAGATCTCTCAGATCCACCAGACCAGAGTCATTGTGAAGGGTTCCTATACCTGGGTATAATTGTCGCAGGACTTTTGGCCACATTGACATTTTGAGGATTTGGTGACTGCGGTATTGATCAAGAAGGAGCAAAACTCCATTAGGAGTTTCAAAAAAAAAAAAAGGTCTGAGATCTTCCGGGGTGCTTATTGGTGATCTAGCCCATTAAAATCAGGAGGACGAGCTGAGCATGGTGGTACCATTCAATTAATTGTGAAATTTTTTTGGCGGTCCCAATTTTTCATCAGGTCGGTGTATGGTAGCAACTAGATCTCAAGTGATGGCCAATGAAAGGATGGACAAACTTGAAGAAAATGTGAAGGAAATCCAAACTCAGCTTCGCGGACTAGGTCTGGAGAAAATCCAAACTCAGCTTCGTGGACTAAGTCTCCAGATACAGGATTTTATGTCAAAGGGCAAGGAGCAAGCCCACGAGGAGGGGTATAATGGCCATGAATGCAATTATGGTTAATCTAGCCACTCTCCTCATGTCTGGCACACCCATCCACCTCCCAGTCGATGACCTCCCAAGTTGGATATGCATAAATTTGACGGTTCTCACACGTCCGCATGGCTAGCACAAATGGAGCAGTATTTCAAATTGAATCATATCCTAGATGATGGGACTAAGCTTATGTTGGGGAGCATGTACTTCGACAATGAAATGTGGCAATGGTGGGAATGGAATCAGCGTGGAAATGGATCTTTTAGGACTTGGACCCAATTTACCAAAGCTCTTCGAGATCGCTTTGAACAGGAAGACTCTTATTTGGGTCGTCTCATTAAGTTCCGACAGACTGGTACAGTGGATGAATATATTACCGCTTTTGAAGGCTTAGCTTTCCGCACTAAGGGTCTCGCAGATGAGTTCTACATGGAATGTTTTATCAGCGGTCTTAAAGAAGCCATCAAAGCTCAAGTTCTACTTCACCACCCTCCCATGTGGATGGAGGCTTGCCAGGTAGCTCGTGAGGTGGAACGTGCATTAGCAGCCCAATACAGTCGCCCAAATTTCCCCGCTAAAGGTCGTCCCCCACAGGCTCACAACACGACTCAAACACTTAAGGTCCAAAAGGTCTCCCCTACGGAAATGGCCGAAAGAAGGAAGCAAGGACTATGTTACTACTGTGATGAAAAATACTCCCCAGGTCGTAAATGTAAGGAGCCCAAATTCTTTCAAATAGATGCCACTGACTACAACTCAACAGAGGAAGATCCACCACTTGAGGAACATGAGCCGCTAGAGGAAGACAACCAAAAGGAAAATGTCTCTGATGAACCAGTTATTTCGTTGCATGCCTTGGCAGGGATTTCTTCCCCTCAAACGCTCAAAATCAGAGGGTTTATTAAACATCGCCCAATAGTAGTCTTGATTGATAGTGGAAGTACACATAATTTCATCCATCAAAAAGTCACAGAAACGGTGCATTGCTTTGTACGACCAGTTTCTAACTTCCAAGTTCAAATTGGAGATGGAGGCACAATGAAATGTGAAGGCCATTGTGAAAATGTCAAACATCAAATGGGGGATTGTAAGTTGAAAACCCACATGTTTGCCATACACATGGGGGGTTGTGACATTGTCCTCAGTGCTGACTGGCTCCGCACTCCTGGGCCAATCACAATGGATTTCCAGGAGTTGTATATGAGTTTTAAGCAGAACAACCACACACATACCCTCTGTGGACTCCAGGCGGGAGCCCCCTCTATCATCATCTCGCATAGGATGGAAAAAATGTTAAAAAAGGGCAATCATGGAGTTGTAGCTCAATTTAATGCCATTCAGGTAGTCGAAACCAAGCTGTCACCACTTCATCCTGAGATGCAATAGATTTTAAATAGCCATCTACTGGTCTTTGACAAGCCTCAAGGGCTTCCACCCTCGCGAGGGGAACATGATCATAGCATCACCTTGGTTCCAGGGGCCCAACCCCAAAATGTGCGCCCATACAGATATCCGTTCACCCAAAAGAATGAAATAGAAAAAATCATCAAGGAATGTTTGGAAGCAGGGGTCATTCGTCCCAGCATCAGTCCTTATTCATCTCCAGTGGTCATGGTGCTCAAGAAAGATGGGGAGTGGCAGATGTGTCCTAACTTTAGGGCCCTCAATAAGTTGATAGTCAAAGATAAATTTCCCATCCCGGTGGTTGATGATTTGCTGGATGAATTCAATGGGGCTCAATTTTTCACGAAGTTGGATCTTCGTTCAGGCTACCACCAAATTCGCATGAAGGAAGTCGACATCCCCAAAACTACTTTCAGAACTCATGAAGGCCACTATGAATTCTTGGTCATGGCATTTGGCCTTTGTAATGCCCCCTCTACTTTTCAGAGCCTTATGAACCACATTCTCAAACCATATCTCAGGAAATTTTTCCTTGTCTTCTACGATGACATCCTCATCTATAGTTGCACTTGGGCCGCACATCTTCAACATGTAGATCTACTCTTGCAACTGCTCCGCAAGCATAAATTATTTGTCAATATGTCCAAGTGTTCGTTTGGCATGGCAGATGTAGAGTATTTGGGCCACATTGTGGGGCGTGAGGGTGTCAAGGTGGACCCCAAAAAGATCCAAGCAATGTAGGAATGGCCTCAACCTAAGACCTTGAAGAGTTTGCGAGCATTTTTGGGCCTCACAGGCTATTATCATAAATTTGTCCGCAACTATGGTCGCATAGCAAAACCCCTCACCCAACTCCTAAAGAAAAATTCATTCTTCTGGAATGAGGAAGCCCAACAGGCCTTTACAGCTCTAAAAAATTCCATGAGTTCCACTTCAGTTTTAGCACTACCTGACTTCACCAAATCTTTCGTCATTGAATGTGATGTTTTGGGTACAGGTATTGGGGCGGTTTTAATGCAGGAAGGGCGACCGTTGGCCTTCACAAGCCAACAACTCAGTGGGAAGAATCAGGGCCAATCTACATACGAGAAGGAAATGATGGCCATCTTACATGCAGTCGACACCTGGCGACCTTATTTATTGGGGCGACATTTCCAAATCCGCACAGATCATCACGGACTTAAATATTTTTTGGAGCAACGCCTATCCTCCCCACAACAAAATAAATGGCTAGCCAAAATGTTGGGATATGATTATGAGATCATTTACAAGAAAGGGAAAGACAATAGGGTAGCAGATGCACTATCTCGCCAATTTAAGGAGGAAAGTACCCTGCTAGCTATTTCCCTCCCCATTCCACAATGGATTGAAGAAGCTCGCAGGGAATGGTTTTCACACCCCGGGCTCTCACAACTCATTTCTCAATTGCAGGCAGATCCAAATTCCACCAAAGGCTATTCGTGTCAGGATGATATTCTTTGCTACAAGGACAGAGTTGTAATATCACCAACATCCACCTTCAAAAGTCGCATTTTGGCAGAATTGCACTCATCTCCCATTGCAGGAAATTCGGGCTTTCAGAAGACATATGCTCGCACCAGAAGATCATTTTTCTGGATAGGCATGAAAAAGGAAATCCTTACCTTCGTAACCGAATGCGATGTCTGTCAACGCCACAAAGGAGAAACCATCAACACACCAGGCACATTACAACCATTGCCCATTCCAGCATCAATTTGGACAGAGGTTTCTATGGATTTCATTACAGGTCTTCCAAAGTCAAGGAAAAAGTCAGTCATCATGGTGGTTGTGGACCGATTGTCGAAGTATGCTCATTTCTACGCTCTTCCCCACCCATTTACACCAACTTTGGTTGCTCAAACTTTCATGGATCAGATCTTCAAATTGCATTGCATGCCCACTTCTATTGTGTCCGACCGCGAACCGATCTTCACCAGCAATTTTTGGCAGGAACTCTTCAGAATACAAGGCAGTCAACTAAAACTCAATACTTCCTATCATCCACAAACATATGGTCAAACCGAAGCCGTCAACAAATGTCTAGAAACCTACCTTAGGTGTTTTACTTCAGAAAAGCAACACCTTTTGGTACAGTGGCTACCTCTGGCTGAATGGTGGTATAACACCAACTATCATGCCACCACCAAAATGACTCCCTATGAAGCAGTATATGGTCAACTCCCGCCTTCACCTACTTTGTATCTCAAGGGATGCTCAAAAGTCCAAGCAGTGGATCAACTCCTACAACACCGCGCAACTATGCTCGCCCATCTTCGAGAGAATCTTCATCAAGCTCAGAACCGCATGAAGCAACAGGTAGACCAGCATCACTCAAAGCGCCAATTTCAAGAAGGGGATCAGGTCTTTTTACGACTCCAACCATATAAGCAAACATCACTCAAAGATAAGGGATGTCAGAAACTCTCTCCCAAATTCTACGGACCATATCAAGTACTTCAACACATTGGAGAAGTTGCCTACAAGTTGGCTTTGCCACCTACTGCAAAAATCCATCTAGTTTTCATGTCTCATGCCTCAAGAAAGTGATTGGGAACAATTTCAGAATTCAGACTAGTCTACTGGAATTGGATGAAGAAGGATCCATCTGGATTCAACCGGAACAGGTCCTCGACACACGAGTCAAGAAACTGTGCGGCCACATGATTAAGGAAGTCTTATTCAAATGGAAAGACACCTCTCCAGAAGATGCAACTTGGGAGCCGACCACTATTCTGCAGCAATTTCCGCAGCTTCAGCCTTGAGGACAAGGCTAGTCTTAAGGGGGTGGGCATGTTAGGGTCCCACCCTAACCCCCTTATCTATGTAATGGGACCACGTCATAGTCAAGAGTCAATAGAGCCCATATTAATAATTGTAAGTGGTTAATCCACAATTAATAACGGAACCACAGTTAGCTTCAAATGGGCCGTAGTATTAGATAGATGGTATTAGTAATACGCGGTATTGGCCTGTGGTATTGCACGTAGGAGTCATATATAAAGGGTAGAAACTCCCTGCGAGGAGCATCGTGTCTTATTTTGTAATCGAGCTTTGCTCTATTGGAGGTTGCCCCCTCGAAGAGGCAAGTGAACATTACTCTCTGAATAATAAAATCATTGTTATTCTATGTTCTGGGTATATTTTCTTCGCATATTCTGTATTTGGGTATCATTTGCAAGTTAAAGAGCATAATAGTGACTTCTTGTGGTATAGATCTTTAAACCATACAAAAATGCTCGAGACATCTGAATGCAACCCTTCTGAAAGGGAGGAACTTCCTCTGGAACATGCAAGAGTTGAAGAAATTTTATTACTGATGAAATTATATATTTTGTCTTCTGGCATCTCTAAACAATTGCTTACAACCACGGATGGATCAGAGATTGGCCTTCAGTTTGAGGTTAACAACGAAGAATCACAGATAGTCCAGTTTCCACGGAGTTCGTTTATTATTGGGTGGTCTGGAACTGGGAAGACAATTGTACTGACAATGAGATTGCTTCAGAAAGAACAACTATCTAAACTTTCTTTGCATGGTCTCTCTTGTGAATAGCAGAGTGAATTCCAAAAGATGGAAATGAGCAGTGAGGAAAACTGTATACGACAAAAAGTAGAGGATGGAAGAAATGTGCGCCAAATGTTTGTTACGGTCAGTGCAAAGCTTTGTTCAGTAGTCAGGAATCGCTTAGCTCGCATTGACAGGTTGGAATTTTCTTCATTCGCACTATATGTACAGGGTGTTATTTGATCATAAAGCATAATGATTTCTTTCAGTTGCATGATTTTTCTGGTTGTTTTTAGACCATAGTAAAATGGAAACCGGCACAAATAATAGTCAATAGGAGATTGGGATAAGGTTAAGAAAACTCGTTGAAAGACTTATAATAAAGATGAACCTGATGAACCTGATGCAAGTAAGGCTATGCGTATTGGTGTTCCGACAGAAGATGGTCAGGTAGAAGGAGATTTAAGAGCTGAGCCCACAGAAGTTGATGAAGCTAATGCCTCTGTAGATCGATGGAATGCAGGTGAGGCACAGGGTGACGCACTTTCTTTGCTTTCTTATCTCCACGGCAGTAAAGATAAGGATTTGAAAACAGATTCAGAGAGTTCGGATAGAGATGCTAGGGTTGGTTTCAGTGCTAGTGCATCACAGTATGATGGGTCCACTAGGCTGAGGAAAAGCTACCAAATAGGCGCTAGTGTAGTGCTACAATATTCATATGTAGGGCTACAATATTCATATGGTGTATATGACGGAAACTAATCTAGTGTGGGTTTGAAGGTCCAGATTTTGAACCCATGCTCTGATACCATATGTAAGAGCCCTACCCTAGGGTCTGCTAACAAATCTAGTTTCTTCTGAAAATAAATATGATAAGAGGTGATAACTTACCTACTTACACTACTTTTAAAAAAATAAAATTTTGTCATTTACATTATTATCAACACAAACTAAGGTGAATATTTCATTCTAATTAACTTTACCAAAGTAGACTATAGAGGAATACTTGTGCCGGTGGCTGATGGAGATACCTTTGTCCTGTTGCTCCTGCTGAATGCTCCTCTTGACGGACCCAACTGGATTATCCTTCCAGCCAACTAGGAAATAGTCCCTACCCCAGGAAACCTCCACAAGTTCCCTAGCCCTCCGAGCCCAAGTCCAACCAGATGTAGTGGGTGTGTCCAAATGAAAGATCCAGACCAAGATAACAATACTTGCCCCCTCTCAACAACCCAAGAAACCTTCACAGGTTCCTAAGGTCTCCAAAAAAAAACAACAAGTCTAAACAATCACAACCAACCCCCACAATCATAAGAAAGACCCCACCAAAAACCCTCCCTCTCTTCGTCCCCCCCTTCCCTTTTTATACCCTCCTTCCCTTCTCCATCTCAACCACCTCTCATTAATGTCATTAACTTATCATCCATCCTTATAGTTGACTTCTCTTTTTCCAAGTAAGCTAGGAGTACATTTGGAAATGTGAGATGTAATTACATGGAGAGGACCATGTCTTCTCCTTAGTAAATGTGAGGGTACATTAGGGAATGTAAAATGAATATATATATTGATAATAAGATGGAGAGGACTATGTCTTCTCCCTAGTAAATGTGAGGGTACATTTGGAAATGTAAAATGAATATATATATATATATTGATAATAAGATCGAGAGGACTATGTCTTCTCCCAAGTAAATGTGAGGGTACATTGGGGAGTGCGAGAGGTAATTACATGGAGGGGACCATGCCTTCTCCTTAGTAAATGTGAGGGTACATTGGGAAATGTAAAAATGAATATATATATATATATTGATAATAAGATCGAGAGGACTATGTCTTCTCCCAAGTAAATGTGAGGGTACATTGGGGAGTGCGAGAGGTAATTACATGGAGAGGACCATGCCTTCTCCTTAGTAAATGTGAGGGTACATTGGGAAATGTAAAATGAATATATATATTGGTAATAAGATGGAGAGGACTATGTCTTCTCCCTAGAAAATGTGAGGGTACATTGGGAAATGTAAAATGAATATATATATATATAGTGATAATAAGATGGAGAGGACTATGTCTTCTCCCAAGTAAATGTGAAGGTACATTGGGGAGTGTGAGAGGTAATTACATATATTTTGAAATAATGGAAGGAGACCATATCCTACCTAATATTCAATTTGAGAAGGTAAGTGGGGAATTTGAATAATGGAAATCATGAATTTTATATTAGACCTATATTTCTCAATATTTTCAGATAATGTAAACATTAACAAAATTTGTAGGATAAGATTTAAGTGGGGCATTACACTTTGGATGAACTCCTTGGGAACTATGATATCAACTCAATGGTTCAGCCACAATGACTTCCTCTCAAGAGCAGAAAAGGAGAGGAGATTCGTTAAGGGCTTTATTAACAATATTGAAATTAACAAGGAATTAGTCAATACTGGTCCAAGAAGAAACTGCTTGGGTTCCACATGTTTATAGGGCGGCAAACTCAGCTTCCTGTGGATAAAGGATTACAACCTATGAAGGTCTCCCTTTATATACTCGATGGTACAAGGAGCACAAGTCCGTGCTACCATTGTCTAATGCAAAAGCAAATGACAGCTGTTGAGTTTTATAGACGCCGTAACATATCTCTAGCCTAGACCACTAAGTATGAACGTTAATGTTTCAAATGCTCCTTAGATTAATTGATAGATTTTAAAGTTAATCTTGGACTTAAGTTTCGATTTCAAGGCCTTAACAATGTTACATGTTCCTAAAATGCAACTAGATGATGAAATGAAATCCTTTCATTCAACGAAAGCTATCTATGTAGGGAAGAAAATCACCCAAATCATGCATCAAACCAATGCAAAAGTGCATCAATGACAATTTCCAAATGCTAAATGCAAAACATGAAATCTAATCTTTTATATTATAAGCAAATGCAATGCCAAAACAAAAACCTTAAAGCGAACTACCTTAAGATATAATGATGGTTTTTTCCTTTTCACTTTAGTGCAATCAAAGTAATTTAGTGCAAAAAAGTGAAAGAGAATGCAAGCAAGCCAAAAAAACATGAAAATATCTTTCACATTAATGATTTGAATGCAACACGAAATGCTTCGAAAACTATTGAAAAGATAAATACTTTCACTTTCACTTTTCGAAACACAAACTCAAAGAAAACACTCCCTTTCGATTCAAATGAGTTAATCAATTTGTAATCTATTGCTTTTCAAAGGGCACTTAAGCAACTTTCACAGTATCTACTCAATCCGACATTGATGAAAACAAGTTAAGACACAAGAACCAAAAGTGATTTGAAAAGGACACCCAAACACACAAAAGATTCTTCAACATAGGTAATTGATCTCTGATGAGAATACCAACGAGCAGATGAAGCATGACCTAGAAGACATAGAAACCCTAAAAGGCTTAATCAAACTTCAAACACACTTAAACCAAGTTAAGAGGCGATTGTAACTAGACAAGAAAAGAGTCAACTAAAAACACACTAGTAAATCATTGGGAGAAGGTAAAAAGAACTAAAAATCAGAAGACAAACCTTAAATTTATTTAACTTCTGTTATCATCGCACCTATTTAAGACAAAAGCAGCGATCATCGCTACTGTAATAAACAAATCCACGATATCATCATGACTGTTAGGGAAAAGAATGCGATGGGTGAGAAAAACAAAGAAAGAGAACAAAAACTTCAAGAACAACTCAAAATTAACAACCTTCAAGCATTTACCAAAAAGTGAGACTGGCTACAGACAAGCGATGAAGTTTAGGAATGGATGGTTGATCAAACTCGTCAAAATACAAGGTGAAGAATTGGAAGGAAAGGATCGTAGGCTCCCCAGTGGAGTCGCCATTTTGTTGACAAGGTTAATCCTCTCTGTGGACAGAGACAATCCCTCTAGCCCAATGAGTGGCTCTAGCAACTAAAGTGACAATCAGCTAGACATCTTCCTAAGTTACAACTGAAAAGAAGAACTAAGGAGATGGCCTACCTTATTCTGATGCTATTCCGATTTCCTTTGTTGAGGACCCTGAACCGCTTGTGCCACAGGCTTGTTCCTACTTCTCTTAGTGTTTATGCACCTGCACAAGTGATCAAGACACAACAAGGCATGCCAAAACAAATAGCAAATCCAATAGCAACCTACTTAACTGATCAAGGAATGTCAACCTAAATGATACATGAACATATACATTTTGGGAAGATGAACCAAAAGTTGTGTATTATTAGAAAGTAAAGGAAAGCTTACAAATAAAGCCTTGATGTTGATAGGCTCTCCTTGAGTGGTAATCCAAGTCCAAGCCAAGAACTCTTCAAGCACTCCTTCTCCAATTCAAATGAATAACCTTTAGGCACAATCTTAGCATAAGGGTGCAAATGACATAGACCAACCATTTGGGAATGGGAGAAGATGAATTTATAGGTTTGGAAAGCGAGTTAGGACTTCTCCAAAGATAGGATTAGGCCCTCATCTCAATGAGGTAGCTCATAGGGATAAGACTAAGAGGCCGAGTTGGGAGGATTCTACCTCATTTATGCCAAACAACCTCCAGCTCGTTGCTCTAGAAGCTTCTAGATCATGGAGCTTCTCATCCTTTTTGGGAAAATTACCTCATTGGGATCATCACAAGTATGCAAGGGAACAGAGCAATGCCATCGCTGGTCAAGTACAGTGAAACATGTGGCCATCATTGTTTTAAGTCTTATAAGAGCGATGATTCTCATTTTATGGTTTTAAGAGCTATTTCTTCAAGGAAAGCTCAAAGCATTTTCCAATCAAAGTTTTAGGAGGGATATGAGTTGTATACATGAATGAGTACACTGCATAACGGTGATGTTTCAGGCACTTCGGGGTATGTCACAAGGAGTGCAAGAGGTGTGACAAAATAATGTGTAAAAACCACTCAAGAAGGAATTCTTTCAGAATATCAGCTTTAATGAGCCTCTTCCTTCTCCATTCCTGGATATGATGAGAAATGTGGGTTGCTTGGTCTTGGTGGAAATTAGCTAAGAGCTCAGTTCCAGCATCGTAATGAACGGGCAATTGAAAATGGTGTAAAAATATGGTAGCCAAATCACCAAACAAAGCGAAGGTGCCCCTTGGGAGTTCAATGTACCATTTAGACGCATTCCCAGTTAGGGTACATTGAAATAATCTCAACCTGATTGAATCATCTATCAGGGAGTTCAACAAACACCATAAATGGAAAGTGATTATATGGTCACCCGAATCTTCACCAGTCTTCCCTTCGAATTTGGGTATGTCCGATGGAAGTTTGGTTGGAATCGGAGGCCAAGCCAGGTTGTATCAGATTGGATCATTAGTCAACTTTGATAGATCTGGCAAATTTAAAGTTTCCAGGAAATATAAGCACAGAGGACCTTGAGGATTCCACCCAGTCTAGGCATAATTTCCAACGCTCTGAAAACAATACCCTACATTTGTGAAGGCACTAGGTTTCCTTAAGTAATTTGTAGAAAAACTTGAACGATAAGGAAAACCTTGTCGCCTAGAAAAAATCGAGTTTGTCCAACTCCTGCCAAAAAATTTCCATATCCAGTGAAATTTCCCCTTGGAGAGGTGTTGAATGGAGCAGAGATCCCTTGGTAAGGGTTCCATGCATTAGAAAAGGGAGAAAAACTCTAGAATGAACTCATGAAGGAATACGACATATTCCCCTGTTGGATGAAAGAGAACTAATTCCCAGCTCCAAGTCCGCTAACAGCTGGGTTAGTCTATCCTTGGAAAGGATTATAACTTTGACCCACAGAGGGAGAAGGTATTGATCCTAAAGATGGGTTAGAATGTGGTATATGACCACTCCCAAAAGGGAAACCCTGAAAAGAAGCTGAACCACTCATCATGGAAGTCATAGATGTGGAAGCAGCGGATGGAAAACTTAATGGAACTAAAGGAATTACACTGGTAGGCATTCCAAAGGGGAAAGAACCATGTTGGAGGCAAAATCTTGGGTGCCCCCACCCAAATATCGAATGGAGGTAGAGACAAAAATTGCAGTGTTAGGAGTGATTGAAGGTATGGAAATTGTACCTCCTCCTTGTACTGATAAAGGAGTTTGTACAATAGTAGCACTCATGGTTGAAACCATGCTCCCAGTAGTGGTCACTGAAGGAAAACATTGATATAGACCAGGGCTCATGGGCTTGTGGGTCAGAGTCCCGACATATGATAAAACGTCTGTATAATCGGGAGGAAGAGGAGAAGAAGGAGTCAAAGGAGACTCAGGGAGTTCTTCAACCTCTATAATGTCTTCCAATTGGAAAAGGAATCTAGAAAGGACTGGAATGTTCCTCTCCAAATCTCGATGTACATTAGGTATATTATGTGAATCAATAGCTTGAAACAGAGAATCAATCTCTGTTTTGCCTGCTGCCACTGAATGGAAATCACCAGTAGAATTGCTCCAATGCCTTCTAGAAGAAGGCTCAGCACTCATAGGTGACAGCTTGCGAAGCCTCCTAGACCGACAAACCGGTCGATCAACCACTTTTAATCATTTTAAGGGAACTAATTAAAGACTCAAATTTTTTTATAAAGCTATGCCAACTAGGAGAAAAGAGAACTCTCTAACAAAATTCCCTAAAAGATACAGTAAATCAAGCAACTTCCAAGTATTTATGCTCTGAGTGATGAGGACCAAACACCAAAATACAAGAAATTGAAATCAAGGACCTTCCGAAGATAGTCTAGTATAATGACGACCTAGGCCTACAAGTGAAGGTAACAGAAACAGTTACCTTGACCTCCAGACAAAAGCCTTTGTTGGTGCAAGCAACCATGCTTTTCAAGGGTACCCTCCAAAAGTACTAATGAATGTGATGCAACGTCTACCTCAAGTGTTGCGGGATTCCCCTTCACAACCACCTATGTGATCCCTAGGAATAAAAACTATGGGCACCATTTCGTATCAAAATTTGGGCAGAACAGTCTCGGGGCGGGATCCAACAAGTAGGAGAGGGGGTATCTCTCTTCCTTGTCTTCACTCTCCCTTGTGCTTGACTCCCAAACACGGAGCTTTCCTGGTCTTTATAATGACACTGGATTTCACTCATTATTCAACATCTATGTTTAATAATTTGAGTGACCTTGGAGAGTTAACTCTCCACTCATCTATTCCAAGGCCTTAAAGAGATAGACTTGTTGGTGTAATTAATGACAAATTAACAAATGTTCTAGTTCTTTTTAATTAAGTGCTCGATTTTAAAAGTTTGTTCTTTAGGTCACATGTACAATGAGAGTGAAAGTTATGGAGTTTTGACACAAAAGATGTAGAAAATATGATGTAGGTTAACCCGATAATGCAATATACATCAAAGCAGAATACTATAACCTACTTCTACTATCAATTTGTGAAAGCTTAAAGATCGAGTTGAACAATATAACTAGAAGAAGAAGAATCAATGGCACAATACACATGAAAATACTTTGGTGAAAGCCTCATCTAAAAACCCAACACTATTGTATTATCATACATGGCGGAAATACATAAGAATTATACAAAGCCTTAACTCTCACAGCTAGCCAGCTCTTAGTACAATCCTCACAGATGCTCACAGGCAATCTTGGCTTCTCTCCAACCATCCTCTCTACCATCCAAGCTCCTATTTCCTTGTGTTGTTCCTTGTGGATGATTCTCCTTTTACCAAGTGGAACACATCCTCCAAAGTGCACAATCCTCAAGGATGAATCCTTGAATGCATGCATGAGTTTTCTTTATAAGAAAACACATGTAACTAATAGTACATTGTCCTTGAACATTAATCTCAACTGGGTCTTTCTCAGAATAGACATGCATGAGTTTCTGATGAGGGAATCTTTAATTAACTAGAGTAGCACTAGTTGAGTGCATTAATGCACCGACTGACTATTAACTCACTATTAGTTCCTCAAACAGTTTGGAACTAATTTAACTGGAATTAACTCAATAAACTGAGATAACTAATTACGACTCAAATATAACTCAATCTTATCTCCTTAATTTAAAGGATAACTCTTGCATGACTTCAGAAATACTTCTAACTTGAATTTCTCTAGCTATTAATTTAAAATAAATTAATTAATTAATTCCAAGTAGTTGTTAAGACTAAATTCGATTTTAATTCACAATTTAATTTAAGGACAAATTAAATTGGAATATTCTTGTTGTCGTATTTCAACAAAAGAAATCAATAGAAACTTAGCTATATGCAAATGAAACTATTTTCTTCAATGAAAAGAGATTTCTACTTGGTTCTATGAAAAACTTATATAAGCAACAACAACAAAAAAATCAGAAACACGCTCCACACACTCAAAATCTAGCAAAAAGACTAAAAATGCTTACAGTGCAAACTAATCTAATGCAAACTATAATGATGATGCAAGATCCTATGAATCCTCATATAATAAGAAAATGTGTTTCCTTACAAGATCAATAGGCCAACTTGAATACAAAGAGGGCATACATTCAATGAAAAGATTCCCTTGAAACCAAGCAAAACCAATCGAAAAAGTTCACAATTGCTCAAAAACAACCAAGAAACCAAAAATAAAACTGAAAGAAAAAGAAAGGCAAGAACTATGTTTTTGTCTTTTTCTTTTTAAAATAACCCAAAGAAATTTTTTAGACCACAAAAGATTACTAAACTTCAAAGACCAAAAACAAGCATAAAGAGTCCCAAAATTCATAAGTTATGCACATCACCAATGTAGTGAAACTTGGAACAATAAAGGACTACAAAATTGCATAGATTAATCCGAACAGTAGTACAAAAAACTTCAGCAAACCAAAAGAACGTCAAGAAAGACTTTCAAGATTGCCAAAGAGGCACTCAAAAACCATGAAAAACAAAATAGGTCAACCAAAAAGGGAAAGCAAAGTAAAGCAATCTGAAAATTGGGTTATAAACAAAACTACAATCAGTTTCTTGTTCCGTAAAGTCAGAACAACCAAGAACTTCCACAAGAAGCCTTGAACCCAAAGCCCAAACTGAAACCTTGCTCAAAAATCAAACCCTAGGATAACTACGTTTTTCAACAAGAGGAAGATTAGAAATTGAAAACTTGCAAGAAAGCAAAGCTTCACTGACAGTGAATGACAAGAAAATAGAAAATAACACCAGGCAACAATCTTAGCTGGGCCAAAGATTTTGAAAATTTAATTTAAAATAAGGTATATGCGACTGTGTAAAAACACAAAAGCGTGTATGGACAACTAAAACAGATGAGGCTCGTGTATACACGAGTCTATTTGAAGAAATTAGCGTGTATACGCTACTGTGTCCTCTGATAAAAGTGTATATAAAGATAAATCAAGAAAAAACAAAAAATCCAGGCCTGATCCAAAAGATCAGACTTGATGCCCAGGAAGTAAAAAGGTCACAGGCACTGTAAAAACAAGAAACCAATCAACCAGGCCCTGATCAAGGAGAAACAACCCAATCTAGGAAAAATAAGAATGTTTTCCCTAGCGGAGTCGCCAATTTTGCTACGGGTAAATTCACCCTAGGTTGTTGGGTTGAGAACCCCAACAGAGCAGAGGGCTTATAGCATAAAGAGGCATGAAAACAGGCAGTCTTAATACTTAAACTACTGAAGTAGGAAGAAGAGGTATTACCTGGAGGTCCTATGTTTGAGGTCGTTCTCATAGGGTCCAAACCCTATGCTTCTTCCAATGCTTTAGAACCTGCAACTCATTCAAGAAAAGCATATACAACAGCAGGAATAGAAAGCATGTTCATGATATAGATATTAGGTCATATAAGCATGTAAGCAAACAAGCATTAACATAAGATTTCATAAGCAAATCATAACCTAGATTAATGTGTTAAGACCTTAAATATCAAGAACAAAACAACACATCTTTATTGATGTAAACTAAAGAAAGTACAGAAGAACTACAACTTGAGTCGTCTGTCGGCCCCAAGAGAAACCGTCCTTCGGATCCATCTTGCCCGGGCCTCAACAATCCTCCTCCATAGGTATACACAAGGATGTCATAAAGGGATGAAGGACATATTAAGAAGGAAACAGAGGTTTCCTGTGACTTGGGAGTGCAGAAGGCATAGGGATTTCTTTAGACTTGATCGGGGACGTAATCAACTATAATATTAATATCTAATCTTTTCTCCTCCTTTAGGCCTTCCCATGGAGGTCTATTTATACTTCTCCAAATTAGTTTTTCAGTTTGGAAACAGTTGGGCCATGGGCTACAGTAGGTGAGTAACAGGTAAAACCCGTAAACTCCGCTCGAATTTAAGGAGATTATATATATTTTTAATTTTTTAACACATATACGTGGGTTAAGTATAGACTAACCTATGTGTACACGCTTCTTATACAGGGCAAAACAACGTATGGGATTTAAAACATTATTTTTTAGATTTTGGACCAAGTCTAGAAGGGAAGGGTTTCCCTAGACCATAACATAGAGCATCAAATCTACACACTTCCCAAAGGTACACTAGAGCAAGCTTACACATGCAAAGGGTGTACTTTGGAAAAATGCACCAAATATTCCTTTTAAGACAAAGATAGTCGAGCACACGTGATCCTGGATCGAGTCCAATTAGATGTCTGTGGGGCGTTCTTGAAAGTATCCACGACCAAGCTTAGGTATTATGTTATATTTGTTGATGATTTTTCTCATAAATGTTGGATCTTCTTCATGCAGAAGAAATATCAGAATTTTGCAAAGTTTTGTGAATTTAAAGCATCGATAGAGAAAGATACTGGCAGGAAGGTTAAAGCTCTCAGGAGTCATAATGGTGAAGAGTATGTGTCGAATGAGTTTACAAACTTTTGTGTGGCAGAAGGCATTTGACGAGAGATGACAACACCTCAAAACTCGTGATAGAAATGGGTAGCTTAAAGGAAGAATAGAAGTATAGTAGGGGCAACACGAGCAATGTTGCATGATCAAGGCCTACCACTACAGTTGTGGGTGGAGGCATGCAACACAACTGTTTATTTGCCAAACAAAATCCCTAATCGAATTATTTGGATAAGTACACTGGAAGAGGATTTTTTAGGGAAGAGACCAAATATGGGTCACTTCAGGATTTTTGGTTCATCAATCTACTTCCATGTAATCAAATATGCATGGAAGAAGCTTGAGCCAACAACAGAATTGGGAATATTTTTGGGGTACACTGATACACCTCACAACTATCGGGTCTACTTGCCAACCAACAAGATAACATTGGTTCGCATGGATGTAAAATTTGATGAAGAGAAGACCATGATATGTTCCCTTGAGATGGAGCTTCAACTACATGTGGTTGAGTAGCTTTTAGCTCCTAAGGAGGAACCTCAAATTGATGTGGAGCAGCCACATGCAAAGGATCAGGGAGTGGAGACACCCACTCATGCAGAGTCTTGCAAAGATGGGAAAAAGTAAACTAGAGAGGTTGACAAGTTATTACACGATGTGAGAGAGAATGTGGGAGCACCCACATCACAGCGTAGGCAGAGGAGGTCACCAGAGAGGTATACTGGATACATGGCTCTTATGAGTGGATGTGTAGAGACAGAGCCATCCTCTTTTGAGGAAGCAGTGTAACAACTGGTTTAGATTGATGCCATGGTTGAGGAGTATGACTCCATTGTCAGGAACAGTGTTTGGGATGTGGTCCCAAGACCAACAGAATAGTCAATGGTGAGTTCCTAATGGATTTACAAGGTAAAGCAAGCAGCGGATGGTAGTGTGGAGAAACATAAGGCCAGGTTTGTAGCTCGAGGATTTTCTTAGGTGGAGGGGATTAATTATGATGAGACTTTTGCTCCTGTTGCAAGGTACTCATCCATGAGATCCATTTTGGCATTGTCAATACAAATGGGATGGAAGATACATCAGATGGATGTAAAGACAATGTTCCTTAGTGGCATGATTTAGGAAGAGGAGTATATTGATGAGCCTGAAGGTTTTGAGACCTTCAACCGAGAGTTGCACTTGTGCCAACTCAAGCGAGCGTTGTATGGGTTGAAGAAAGCACCTCGTGCTTGGTACACCAGGATCGATAGCTACTTCACCAAGTTGGGCTTCACCAAAGGTGAAGAGTATGTGAACCTGAACCTTTACCATGTTGTGGTTGAAGGTAAATTGTTGATTTTTGTTTTATATGTCAACAATTTGATTCTGACATATGATGATAAGTTTATCAAGCCTTGCAAAGAGTACCTTGCAAGAGATTTTGAAATGAAGGAATTGGGGCTCATGCATTACTTTCTAGGCATGGAAGTATGCCAAGGTGATGAGGACCTTTTTTTCTCTCAGGGAAAGTATGCCAACAAGATACTGAAAAGGTTCCATGTAGAGAGTAGTAAACTCATGGAACTCCTCTAGCAGGTAACTAGAGGAAGGAGGATTCTAATTTTGGTGAAGTAGTGGAAGCTTACTATTTATAGGCAGCTTGTTGCTTCTCTCATTTATTTGGTGAACATACGACCAGACATGTGCTATGCATTTAACCAGCTTAGTCAAGCGAAGGTTAAGCTGACAAAGTTGCATTTGGAAGGCAGCCAAGCATGTGTTGAGATACCTCAGAGACACTACTCAATATAGTTTATGGTATAGATGGACAGAGGGAGTGAAGCTTAAAGGCTTAATTGATGCATATAGGGAAGGAATTCCATCCGACAAGAAGAGCACATCAGGAGGGATCTTCAATATTGGGTCAACAACTATTTCTTGGTAAAGCAGGAAACAAAGATTAGTTGCACTTAGTTCAGTAGAGGCAGAGTACATGGTTGCTTGTCAAGCAACTTGTGAGGCTATTTGGATGAGGAAGAGTCTGGTTGGTTTATTTGGTTAGCAGATGGATCCAACTGTGATTTACTATGATAATCAGAGTTGTATCAAACTCTCTAAAATCTAGTTTTTCATGATCGGTCCAAGCATATTGATATCTGGTATCATCATCTTCGAGATTGTGTTCAGAGGAGAATTATGTTGTTGGAGTACATTCCCATAGAGGAGCAAGATGCAGATATTTTGACAAAGGCATATTCAAGATGCAAATTTGAGTTTCACAAAGACATAATCAGGGTAGTTGATGATCCCTTTCTTGTAGTGAGGGAGTGTTAAAAATAGCAACAGGAAATTCCAATTTAATCTGTCCTTAAATTAAATTGTGAATTAAATTGAAATTATATTCTCGTAGCAACTTGTAATAGTTAATTAAGTTAAATTGACTTAATTGACTTAGGAAATTCAATTTGGAAGTCTATCTGGAGTCATGTAGAGTGATCCCTAAATTTTAGCAGCCCAAGTTGAGTTCTTTGGAGTTGTAATTGGATAACTCAATCTAATTGAGTTATAGTCAGTTAAACTAGTTATAACTATCGAAGGAAATAGTAGAGGACTAATAGTGGATTACTGCACCAGTGCATCACCAGTACCTCATCTGAAATGGAGCAGATTAATAATGTTGTGTTAATTCCCCATTCAGAATAAAACCTAAGATGCTTATCATTTTCTTATCAAGTGCTTAAGGATTCACCATTTTTTCTTAATTAACTGCTTCCCATGAGCGTTTCTTATCTAAATGTTATAAAAAAATTAACATAAAACATATGTTGAACAACAACAAAATAATATCAAATATCATCAAAATACAACACACAACACAAACATTTGATGAGGAGTTCATCCCTCCTGGGCTATGTTTCCTTGGTCCAACTTCCAATGCTTGGGCCTCTCTATTATGCTCCAAATTACAACAAAAGTGTGTTTACAATGCTCAAATTCCTCTGAAACTTATCTCAATGAGTTCAAAATAGCCAAAACTGCTATAATTGACTCTTTTTTGTAACCCATTTGGATAAGAACTGAAGAAGTTATGACCTCTCCCAATTCTCCCACTATTCGTTCCACAAATTGCTCCAAAACTTATAGGAACCATATTTTCTCTCCAAAATCCACTAACCGAGCGAGAATTTTACTGCATGGCAGGCCATAAACTGTCGGCTGGTCTTATCAGAAATTGTAATTGGCAAGTGCTGCAGGGTTATGGTCTGTGAATAAAACAGGTGATTTGCGATTGTGATATTAGCAGACCCGACGGCACTATAAAACGGAATTGATAAATATATCGCATCCGGGAATTTATCGCAATCGATGGAGAACTAGCAAGTAGCCATAGAACGAGACTCTTTTTTCTGTGATTTGTGATCGATCACATCGCAACTCGGGTACGCTAGGGGCTTATTTCCATAGTACTTCCCTTTGTCAATTTGCGATTTTCGATTTATCGTATCACAACCTTTCTATGCTCGGGGGTCGATTTTGTAACACCTTTCCACCTGCGACTACAAATTGTGATATGTGGGGGCCAATGTTGGCCTGCCACTTGGTGCCACCTCATTCACTGAAGACCTTGCCACATCATCCAATCCTTCCATGTAGAAAAGTCAAACTTGAACTTTGACTTCCTCTGACTTCTACATATGAGCTCAGATTTGAGTGTCATTTGCACCGTTGGATTCAAAATGACACGCTCTTTGATCTGAAGCTAAGTTTAACAAAATTATGACACTTTGATTTTTAGGCATAATTTTGAGCACCATATCACTCCTCCCCACTGGAAGCTTTTGGACCCCAAAAGGATCACTTTCAATTGTTCAGAAGGTGAGGGTACAGTTCCCTCACCTTCCCCTTATCAATCCATTTGGCCTTTGATGGATTTGTACCTTTGAGACCCACTTGAAGATAATCAACATTTCCCCTCTTTGGGACCTTGTTCTTCTGTCAATTATGGTGTCTTGCTGAAGCTCATCAAGAAATTCTAGAGAAAAATATTCAATTGACAAAATCTGTACACTTTCTCCTTGATCTTCAATCAAAGGAGGCTCATACAATCTCAAATTTTCAACATTAACAACGGAATAAATTTGCATATATGAAGGCAACTCAAGCTTGAAAGCATTATTACCAATCTTTTCCAGAATTTTAAATGGACCATAACGAATTGGTTTCATATTTTTACCTTCATCTTGAAGCCTTTCCTTGATAATGTAAAGCGAAACTTCATCACCTACTTGAAACTGATGATCCACACAATGCTTATCATGCCTTGCCTTATACTTGCCTTTACTCTTTTATAATTGTTCTTGAACTATTTGGTGAATCCACTGAATTTTCTCAACGAATTTCTTTGCTCTATCTATGTCGCTATGTCCATGTACAGCTACATCTTTCTCAAAGATGAAATCCAAAGGTGATTTAGGAGAATAATCAAGACATGCCTCAAAACATGAAGTTAGAGTAGAAGAGTGTTTTGCTCGGTTGTAAGTAGGTTGAATATAATGCAACTATTCATCCCACAACTTAGGATGTTTGATACAATATCCTCTTAGCAAATGAATAATTTTCCTATTAACCACTTCAATTTGACCATTTGTTTCCTGATGGAAGGTTGTACTTTTTTCCACTTGGTGTCCATCAAGTTCCATAAACTTGACCAAAAATTCCCAACAAATCGGGAATCATGATCACTTACAATAGAAGTAAGTAATCCAAAATGAACCCATACATTTTGAAAGAAAAGTTGAGTTGTTTGTTTAGCGGTAAATTTTTTTTTTACAAGGCATTAATATGCCATCTTGCTGAACCTATCTACAACTACGTACAAATAATCATGACCTTTTCTTGATAAAGGAAGACCTCCTACAAAATCCATAGAAACACTCTCCCATGGACGTGAAGGAACTAGAAGTGGTGTGTACACTCCTAGTTTCCTATTACTAGGCTTATTGACTACAGATAATGAACAACCTCTGATAAAACGTGACACACTTTAAAGCATACGAGGCCAGTAAAAATACCTCTAAAGATTTGCTTGTTTTACTTACATTGAAATGTCCAGCAATAAGAGAAGTGTGTGCTTCCCTTGTGACATTTACCCTCTCTCCCTGTGGAACACAAGTTTTCCCAAATGATACAATGGATTATCATGTACATGGTAGTCTAATTCCTCAACTTGGTGACTTGACTCAGGTTTGAATATACCTCTCGAAAGTCAACATCATGCACGTATTTTTCAACATAACTTTCAGGAAAAACAGAATGATTCTTGAGTAAAATGGATACATTAACAACCGGTCTATAAAGAATATCAACAAGTCTGATATAAATACCTTTCATGTACCTAATTACCAAGTGGAATCGCTATAAGAATCCCATCCAACGAAAGTGACTTGATTGCTACAATTTTGTTTGAGATTGCAAATATTGCAAAGGTTGATGATTGGTGTGAATAATGGTTGTTTTCACATTAAATAATGCTTCCATTTCTTCACACTTTGCACCAATGCATAAATCTCTTTATTATATGTAGGATAGTTAATAAAAGAACCATTAAAAATCTCAAAATGAAATGAAATGGGCTTACCATGAGGAAAAAGAAACACACCCATGGCGTAGTCACTTGCATCTGTCTGTATTTCAAATGGTTGTTCCAAATTTGGAAATTCTAAAATTGAGGCTGAACTAATATTTTGTTTTAAAGCATCGAATGCTTTTTGACGTTTGCCTCCCCACTGGAAGACAACCTTCATGCTAGTCAAAGCATGTAGTGGAGCTGTTATGGATGATAAATTGACAATGAACTTCCTCCAGTACTGTGCTGCTCCCAGAAAACTCCTTACTTATGTGACTGATTTGGGTATTGGCCAATTCACAATGACTGAAACTTTAGAGGGGTCAATCTTCAGCTCACCTGCTCCAACTATGTGGCCCAAATACACTAAGGAAGTTTTCCCGAATCCACATTTAGACATCTTCAGAAATAATTGTTCTTTTTTTAAGACATCCAACACTTTCCTCCCATGTTTGACATGCTCATATTATGATTTGTTGAATATCAAAATATCATCTAAATAGATAATTACAAACTCATCAAGAAACGATCTTAAAACATCATTCATAACTCTCAAGAATGTAGATGGAGTGTTGCAAAGATCGAAAGACATAACCAGCGACTTAAACAATCCCTTTTTAGTTTTAAAAGAAGTCTTCCAAATATCCTCCTTAGCTATTCTAACTTGATGATATCCACTTCTCAAGTCTATTTTAGTGAAATATTTTTCATTCTTCAACTGATCTAGTAAATCATCCATTCTAGGTAGTGGGTATCGATTCTTTATGGTAATTTTATTCAAAGCTTGATAATATACACACATGCGCCAAGTTCCATATTTCTTGGGTAGCAAAACAATTGGTGAACCACATGGAGAAGTAGAGGGATGAATTACACCTTTATCTAACAATTTCTGGACGTGTTTCTTAATTTCTAAACTTTCCAGAATTGACATTCGATACATAACGATATTTGGGATGGACAATCTTGTTGTAGCTGAATTTCGTGTTGAATTCCCTTTTTGGTGGAAATACCTTTGATTCTTGAAACACATCTCCATATTGATTGACCACATCAACCAATTCTTCTTTCAGCTTCATGTCACAGTGTGCACAGGATTCACACTCCGTGCCATTCTTTTGCTTGATCATAAGGAGCACAAGATTCTTGTTGGAATTGACCAGTCAATTTATTCTCCCTGCGCTTGATAAAGACATATTAAGCTTTCTATGATGGGCTCTCACAATATACTCCACTCCATCTTTGAAAAAATGATATTTGTTCTCAAATATATGGAAAATTACTTTATGGTCATACAGATACGGGCTTCCCAATACAATTCCAAAAATATCCAGCAGCACTACATCTAATTCAACTTCATCAATGAAATTGGCAATAATATCAAACATGAAAAACGCATTTCCTTGTGACCTAGAGATTTGCATCCTTGTTTATCCAATCCAACGAATATGGTTTATGATGAGGCATGGTTTCCAAATTCAACTTCTTGACCAAGTCTGTAGAAATTAAATTTTTCCTGGGATCCATTGTCAAACAACGTATCAATCTTGGTGTGCTTGAAAATAACTCTGATATGGAACAAATCAATTATGTTTTCTTCATTTGAAACATTGTTTGAGTTATTTCTGCACTGGTGCTTGCCATGACTTCCTCTTTTCTTGTTTTTTCCATGACTTTTCCTTTAGTGACTGTGGTTGCAATCTTTGTTTCATCACCTAAGTTGGAACCAAGTCTTGTTGTACATCAACATTTGTCTTCTGTTTCCATTTATTGTTAAATTTATTCAATCTTAATTCAGGATGAAGCTTCCAGCAATGCGCTTCATCATGGCCCTCTTTGGAACAATTCTTTCACACGAGTTTCTCCCCTTCTTTCTTAACAAAAGATTTTTTCTTCTGATTTCCTTTAGATTTCTTTCCTATTTCACCACTCTGGAATGGCTTCTTCTTACCTTCTTCTTGTACATTTTTCCCTCTTGCTTCGAGGTATGTAGCTTGAACACATACCTCATCAAGATTCATGGGATTAAACATAAGAATGGAGTGTCTAAGATAGCTATGCAAACCTCCTATGTATTTCAACAAAGTATCTTGTGACTGCAAGTCTATTCCTAACATAAGAGCTCTTCTCCTAAACTCTTGAGTATACTCTTGCACATTTTGACCTTTTAACCATATGAAAATTTTCCAATTCATGATAGATTTTTGCATATGAGCTAAAGGGTAGAATTGTCTTTTTATAGTAGTAATGAAATCAGACCAAGTAATAGAGATCTTACCATGTTTTTTGATCTCGTCTTGAATCCTTGCTTCCCACCAAATGAGTGTTGCACCCTCCATTCTCAATGAAGCCAACTAAATTTTGATATCATCCTCTTAAAGGTTTTGAATCCTGCAATAGACCTCCAACTGACAAATCTAATTATCAAGCTTCTCTACATTCACTTCACCATTATACATGGGCAACTCGAATTTAACATCAAATTTTAGAAAAGGTGATTGACTAGTTCCTTTGGAAGAATGGTGATGAGTATGAGTAAGGGTTGTATTAGTGGAAGAGTGTGAAGGTGCTTGTGAAGAAGAAGATGAAGAAGATGGTGGAGAGAGTGGAGGTTCGCATACATTCCCATTACCTCCTTTTCCATTACCTTCTCTTGAAGAACCTTCTCCATTGGGAGGTTTGGAACTTCCTCCTTGAAATATGCTATTCCTCTATTCATAAAGGATCTTAACCATCTCATTCATATCGAAAAAATCATTTATGAATGCTTTTTCACCATCGTTCATGGTAGGTTCTCCTTCATGAGACATGGTCTCTGAAGACTCAACTGCAAGTTCTGTAACTTGAGGATGTACTAGTGTAAAGACTTTGGAAACCTTGCTCTTCTTCCACTTGAGCCAACTACAGGACTTTCAGCCAGCTTCCCTTCTCCTCTTTTGAGTTTTAACCTTGTTAGCATGACACAAAACTAGCAAACAATACTCCTTCTTTGCACAAGCAAATCTAGTAAGAAAAAGCCAGTGCTCTGATACCAACTTGATCTGAAATGGAGTAGATTAGTAATGTTGTGCTAATTCCCCATTCAGAATAAAACCCAAGATGCTTATCATTTGTTTATCAAGTGCTTAAGGATTCACCATTTTTGCTTAATTAACCAATTCCCATGAGAGTTTCTTATGTAAACGTTATAAATAAATTAACATAAAACGTTGAACAACGGCCAAATAACATCAAAATACAACACAAAACACAGAGATTTGATGAGGAGTTCACCCCTCCTGGGCTACGTCTTCTTGGTCTAGCTTCCAATGCTTCGGCCTCTCTATTATGCTCCAAATTACAACAAAAGTGTGTTTACAATGCTCAAATGCCTCTGAAACCTATCTCAATGAGTTCAAAATAGCCAAAACTACTAGAATTGACACTTTTTTGCAACCCATTTGGATAAAAATTGAATAAGTTATGACCTCTCCGATTTCTCCCACTATTCGTTCCACAAATTGCTCCAAAACCGACAGGAACCAATATTTTCGCTCCAAAATCTGCTAACCAAGCAAGAATTTTGTAGTGCGGCGGGCAATAACTTGTCAGCCGATATTATCACAAATCACAATCGGTAAGTGTTGCGGGCTTATGGTCTTTGAATAAAATAGGTGATTTTCGATTGTGATATCAATGGACTAGACCACACCATAAAATGGAACCGATAAATATATCGCATCCCAGAACTTATCATAATCGATGGGGAATTGATGGGCAATCATAAAATGGGAATCTATTTTCTGCAAAGTGCGATCCATCACATCAAAACCCAGGTACGCCGGGGGTCAATTTCCATAGTACTTCCCTTCACCGATCTGCGATTTGTGATTTATCGCATCGCAACCCTTCTCTGCTTGGGGGCCAATTCTGTACCACCTTTATGCCTGCGACTGTGATTTACAATATGCAGGGACCAATGTCAGCCTGCCACTTGGCACCTCCTCATTCGCTGAAGACCTTGCCCATCATCCAATCTTGCCGTGTAGACAAGTCAAACTTGAACATTGACTTGCTCTAACTTCTGCATATGAGCTCGGATTTGAGTGTCATTCACATCATTGGATTCAAAATGACGTGCCCTTTGATCTAAAGCTAATTTAAATACAATTATGACACTTTGATTTTCGAGCATAATTTTGAGCACCTGATCACTCCTCTCCACAGGGAGCTTTTGGACTCCAAAAGGATCACTTTCAATTGTTCAGCAGGTGAGGGTACAATTACCTCACCTTCCCCTCTTCAATCCATTTGGCCTTTGATGAATTTGTACCTTTGAGACCCACTCAAAGATAATCAACAGTTCCCCTCTTTGATGACCTCATTCTTCTGTCAAGTATGGTGTCTTGCTGAAGCTCATCAAGAAATTCTGGAGAAAAATCTTCAATTGACGGAATTTGTACACTTTCTCCTTGATCTTCAATCAAAAGAGGCTCATACAATTTCAATTTTCAACATTAAAAATGGAATAAATTTTCGTATATGAAGGCAAATCAAGTTTGAAAGCATTATTACCAATCTTTTCGAGAATTTTAAGTGGACCATAATGGATTGATTTCAGCTTTTTACCTTCACCTTGAAGCCTTTCCTTTCTAATGTAAATCCAAACTTCATCACCTACTTGAAACTGATGATCCACACGATGCTTATATGCCTTTCCTTATACTTGCCTTGACTCTTTTCTAGTTGTTCTTGAACTGTTTGGTGAATCAACTGAATTTGCTCAATGAATTTATTTGCTTTGTCTATGTCGCTATGTCCATCGACAACTACATCTTTCTCAAATATGAAATCTAAAGGCGATTTAGGCAAATGACCAAGAAATGCCTCAAAAGGCGAAGTTAGAGTAGAAGAGTGTTTTTCTCGGTTGTAAGCATGTTGAATATAATGCAACTGTTCATCCCACAACTTAGGATGTTTGTTGCAATATCCTCTTAGCAAATGAATAATTGTCCTATTAACCACATCAGTTTGACCATCAGTTTGCGGATGGAAGGTTGTACTTTTCTTCAACTTGGTGTCCGTCAAGTTCCATAAATTTGACCAAAAATTCCCCACAAATCGAGAATCATGATCACTTACAATAGAAGTAGGTAATCCAAAATGAACCCATACATTTTGAAAGAAAAGTTGATTTGTTTGTTCAGTTGTAATTTGTTTCTTACAAGGCATTAAGATGTGCATATTGCTGAACCTATCCACAACTACGTACAAATAATCATGACCTTTTCTTGATAAATGAATACCTCCTACAAAATCCATAGAAACACTCTCCCATGGACGTGAAGGCACTAGAAGTAGTTTGTAAAATCCTAGTTTCCTACTACTAGGCTTACTGGCTACACATAATGAACAACCTCTGATAAATCGTGGCACACTTTCAAACATACGAGGCCAGTAAAAATACCTCTGAAGATTTGCCACTATTTTACTTACACCGAAATCTAGCAATAAGAGAAGTGTGCGCTTCCATTGTGACATTTACTCTCTCTCCCTGTGGAACACAAAGTTTTCCTAAATGATACAACAGATTAACATGTACATGGTAGTCTAATTCCTCAACTTGGTGGCCTTGACTCAATTTTGAATATACCTCTTGAAAGTCAACATCATGTGCATATTATTCAACATAACTTTCAGGAAAAACATAATGATTCTTGAGTAAAATGGCTACATTGACAACCGGTCTAGAAAACATATCAGCAACTCTGTTATAAATGCCTTTCTTGTACCTGATTACCAAGTGGAATTGTTGTAAGAATCCCATCCAACGAAAGTGACTTGATTGTTGCAATTTTGATTGAGATTGTGGATATTGCAAAGGTTGATGATCGGTGTGAATAATGGTTTCTTTTCGCATTAACTAATGCTTCCATTTCTTCACACTTTGCCCCAATGCGTAAAGATCTTTGTCATATGTAGGATAGTTAATAACAACATCATTAAAAATCTCATAATGAAATGAAATGGGCTTACCATGATGTAAAAGAACCGCACCCATGGTGTAGTCACTTGCATCTGTATGTATTTCAAATGGTTGTTTCAAATACAGTAATGCTAAAACTCAAGCTAAACTAATCTTTTGTTTTAAAGCATCGAATGCTTTTTTTTGTTTGCCTCCCCACTAGAATATAACCTTCACGTTGGTCAAAGCATGTAGTGGAGCTGCTATGGAAGAGAAACTAGTAATGAAATTCCACCAGTACGGCACTACTCCCAGAAAACTCCTTACTTCTGTGACTGATTTGGGCATTGGCCAATTTGCAATGACCGAAACTTTAGAGGGGTCAATCTCCAGCTCACCTCCTCCAACTATGTGGCCCAAATACACTAAGGAAGTTTTCCCGAATTCACATTTAGACATCTTTAGAAATAATTGTTCTTTTTTTAAGACATCCAACACTTTCTTCACATGCTTGACATTCTCTTCTCGTGATTTGTTGAATATAAAAATATCATCTAAATAGACAATTACAAACTCATCAAGAAAGGATCTTAAAACATCATTCAACTCTCATGAATGTAGCTGGAGCATTGCAAAGACCGAAAGGCATAACCAGCTATTCAAACAATCCCTATTTGGTTTTAAAAGTAACCTTCCAAATATCCTCCTCATCTATTCTAACTTGATGATATCCACTTCTAAATTCTAATTTAGTGAAATATTTTGCATGCTTCAACTGATCTAGAAAATCATCTATTCTGGGCAATGGGTATCGATTCTTTATGGTAATTTTATTCAAAGCTTGATAATCTACACACATGCGCCAAGTTCCATCTTTCTTGGTTACCAAAACAATTGGTGAACCACATGGTGATGTAGAGGGACAAATTACACCTTTATCTAACAATTCCTGGACTTGTTTCTTAATTTCTAAAGTTTCTAGAATTGACATTCGATACATATCGATATTTCAAAGTCGACAATCTTGTTGTAGCTGAATTTCGTGCTGAATTCCCCTTTTTGGCGGCAATCCCTTTGGTTCTTGACACACATCTCAATATTGATTGACCACATCAACCAATTCAGCTTTTAGCTTCACGTCACAACCTGCAAAGGGTTCATGCTCCATGTCATTCTTCTGCTTGATCATAAGGAGCACGAGATTTTTACTAGAATTGACCAGTCAATTCATTTTCCTTATGCTTGCTAAAGATAGATTAAGATTTCTACAATGGGCTCTCACAATATACTCCACTCCATCTTGGAACAAATGATATTTGTTCTCAAATTATATGGAAAACGACTTTCCAATCATATAGATATGGGCTTCCCAACACAATTCCAGAAATATCCAGCAAGACTACATCTAATTTGACTTCATCAACGAAATTGGCAATAATAGAAAACCTGAAAACACATTTCCTTGTGACCTGAATATTTTCATCCTTGGTTATCCAACCCAATGGATATCGTTTATGGTGAGGCACAATTTCCATATTCAACTTCTTGACCAAGTTGTTAGAAATTAAATTTTCCTGGGATCCACTGTCAAGCAACGTATCAATGTTGGTGTGTTTGGAAATAATTATGATATGGAACAACTCAATTATGTTTTCTTCATTTGAAGCATTGTTGGAGTTATTTGTTGAGCTGGTGCTTGCCACGACTTCCTCTTTGCTTGCTTTTACCACGACTTTTCCTTTAGTGACTGTGGTTGCAATCTTTGTTTCATCACCTGAGTCGGAACCCAAGTCTTGTTGTACAACAACGTTTGTCTTTTGTTTCCCTTTATTGTTAAATTTTTTCGGTCTTAATTCAGGATGAAGCTTCTAGTAATGTGCTTCATCATGGCCCTCTTTGGAACAATTCTTGCACGTGAGTTTCTCCCCTTCTTTCTTAACAGAAGCATTTTTCTTCTGCTTTCCTTTAGATTTCTTTCCTTTATCACCACCATGGAATGACTTCTTCTTGTACATTTTCCCCTCTTGCTTCGAGGTGTGTAGCTTGAACACAGACCTCATCAATAGTCATGGGATTAAACATAAGAATGGTGTGTTGAAGATAGTTATGCAAACCTCCTATGTATTCCAGCAAATTATCTTGTGACTACAAGTATACTTCTAGCATAATAACTCTTATCCTAAACTCCTAAGTATACTCTTTCACATTTTGACCTTTTAACTGTCTGGAATTTTTCTAATTCATGATAGATTTTTGCATATGAGCTAAAGGGTATAATTTTCCTTTTATAACATCAATGAAATCAGACCAAGTAATAGAGATCTTACCATGTTTTTTGATCTCGTCTTGAGTTCTTACTTCCCACGAAATGAGTGTTGCACCCTCCATTCTCAATGAAGCCAACTGAATTTTGATATCATCCTCTTGAATATTTTGAATCCTACAATAGACCTCCAATTGACGAATCCAATCATTAAGCTTCTCTACATTCACTTCACCATTATACATGGGCAGCTCGAATTTTACATCAGTTTTAGAAAAGGTGATTTACTAGTTCCTTTTGAAGAATGATGATGAGTATGAGTAAGGGTTGTATTAGTGGAAGAGTGTGAAGCTGCTTGTGAAGAAGAAGATGAAGAAGATGGTGGAGAGAGTGGAGGTTTGTCTCCATTCTCATTACCTCCTTTTCCATTACCTTCTCCTGAAGAACCTTCTCCATTGGGAGGTTTGAAACTTTCTCCTTGCAATCTGCTATTCCTCTCTTCATAAAGGACCTTAACCATCTCATTCATATCGAAAAAATCCTTTCTGAATTCCCTTTCATCATTGGTCATGGTACGTTCTTCTTCATGAGGCATGGTCTTTGAAGACTCAACTGCAACTTCTGTAATGTTGGGCATGGAATCCCCCACAACATGTTTTGGGGCTCAAAGCCCAAGTTTTGGTCAAATGTATAGTATGACTCCATGAATTGCAGGCACGGAGTGCGAAGTATAGGTTAAGTCATAGGATTGCCCGCCCTAAAGTATTGTAATGTAATGTAAATTCATGTCGGCCTATTCATGGTCCGCAGACCATGGGATTGTATAGGATTGTATAAATAGAGCAAGGCTCTAAGTTGTAAAAAGGAGCAAAAAAGAAAGAAGAATACGAATGGTTCGAGCATAGGGTAAGAGTCTAAGTGTATTGGGTCATAGTAGCAGGAAGAGGCTCTACAACTAAGTGCACAGAGGCCTAGTAGAGTCCGCAGTTGAATACGTGGAGCCCTGCAGCTAAGTGCGCAAAGTAGTGTCGAGTCTGTAATCTTGATTGAAGAATAATAAAGAGAAGATTGATTCCTATTTTTGTGTATCTGCTTGTGCATTGCCTTCTTTACATTTATACTGTTTTATTTATTGCGCACACTGATATGATTGTTGAATATGTTGTAATAATCATTAGTCTTACACCAATAAGTTAGGTAATCGGGTAATAACAGGTCAAATAGCAAGGGACTTGGGTATTATATGGGTTGTGCCCCGAGTAGGGTTGCGCGGAAGCAACATCACAGGTTGCAAAGGAATAACAAGTGCACATAGCGACGTGCGTGTAGGGTCCAATCGCGGACCACTAGAAGCTCATTAGACATTCCCAGGGTGCAGAAACCTAGTTCTGGAACCCTCCCATACTACTTCGGCTGAGACCTTAGTCCACGCTCCACGGACTATTGCCAAAAGGGCCAATAGTACTGGGATTTGCTTGGCTAAATCACCTTTGAACCTGGGTCAGGCCCATACAAGCCAACATGCAACTTGAGGATGTACTAGTGTAGAAGACTTTAGCAACCTTTCTCTTCTTCCACTTGAGCCAACTACAGGGCTTTCAACCAACTTCCCTTCTCCTCTTTTGAGTTTTAACCTTGTTAGCATGACACAAAACTAGCAAACAATACTCCTTCTTTGCACAAGAAAATCTAGTAAGAAAAAATCAGTTCTTTGATACCAACTTGATCTGAAATGGAGTAGATTAGTAATGTTATGCTAATTCCCTATTCAAAATAAAACCCAAGATGATTATCATTTGCTTATCAAGTGCTTAAGGATTCACCATTTTTGCTTAATTAACTGATTCCCATGAGAGTTTCTTATGTAAATGTTATAAACAAATTAACATAAAACATATGTTGAACAACAAAAAAATAACAGCAAAGAATATCAAAATACAACACACAACACAAAGATTTGATGAGGAGTTCACTCCTCTTGGGCTACGTCTCCTTCGTCCAATTTCTGATGCTTGGGCCTCTCTATTATGCTCCAAATTACAACAAAAGTGTGTTTACAAAGCTCAAATGCCTCTCAAACCTATCTCAATGAGTTTAGAATAGCCAAAATAGCTAGAATTGACTCTTTTTTGTAACCCATTTGGATGAGAACTAAAGAAGTTATGACCTCTCCCAGTTCTCCCACTATTTGTTCCACAAATTGCTCCAAAACTAAAAAGAACCCATATTTTCGCTCCAAAATCCGCTAACTGAGCAAGAATTTTGTCGTGCAGAGGGCTATAACCTGTCAACCAATCTTATCAAAAATCGCAATCGACAAGTGCTGCGGGCTTATGATATGTGAATAAAACGAGCGATTTTTTATTGTGATATCGACGGACCCGACGACACTATAAAATGGAATTGATAAATATATCGCATCCAGGAACTTGTCACAATCAGTGGAGAACCAACGGGTAGTCATAAAATGGGACTTTGTTTTTTGCAAAGTGCAATTGTGATCTACGATCCATCGCATCACAATCCGGGTACATTGGGGGTCGATTTCGGTAGTACTTCCCTTCGCCGATTTACGATTTGTAATTTATCGCATCGCAACCCTTCTCTGCTCGGGGGCCAATTCTATAACACCTTTATGCCTGCGACTGCAATATGCGAGGGCCAATGGCAGCCTGCCACTTGGTGCAGACCTTTCCACATAATCCAATCCTGCCATGTAGCCAAGTCAAATTTGAATTTTGACTTGCTCTAACTTCTGCATACGAGCTCAGATTTGAGTGTCATTCACATCGTTGGATTTAGAATGATGAGCTCTTTGATCTGAAGCTAAGTTTAAAAAAATTATGACACTTTGATTTTTTAGCATAATTTTGAGCACCTGATTAGTACCACACCAGTTAACTTAAGTTTCACTCCTAAGTAATTCATGCATGTCAATTCAGATGAAGACCCAGTTAAGATTAGAGTTCAGGGACAGTATACTATCAGTTGTGTAATTTTCCGAGGTATACATATGGTGCATGCAATTAGTTGAGGACCTATGTTTAGATTGTGCAGTGATGGAGAGTGGATTTCCCATTCAATATGGGTTGATTCCTCTAGGAATTATGCAAGTAAGTAGAGGCTTGGTAGGCGGCAGAATTGGCTAAGTGTTGGCATGAGTTGGCTTGTGAAGTAGAGAGTTAGATTGTACTAGTGCATGAATTGTTCAGGATGAACAAGCATTGTATTTTCTTCTTAGATCTTCTGGTTAATGCAATATAGATAGTTGGAGCTTTTAGTAGTTGCTTTCCCCAGAGAAATATTGTGTTATTTGCGATTGATATTCTTCCTCTTTCTACTTATTGTTTTCATCGATTAGTTTTGGTTTCCGTTGAGAAGATTAGAGTAGATTCTTGTCTTGTGTTTTAGCATATTACATAAGTTGTTGAATCTACAATAAAAAGCTACAACAATAAGTTGTGGAAACCTTTCAAGCACATTGTCATCTTTGGGTAATTGGCCCATACTTGATATTAAAAAAAAACACCATGGTTGACTAAAGAGCCAATTTCATAGTTTTGTCAAAGAAACATGTAGTATTCCTCCAAAACCAAGGTCCATGTAGGAGGCTTTGGCTTTTTGAAAAGTTTTGGGTAGTCTTACTTATTTAATGGTTCATTTTTTAGTTGCCAAATAACCATTGTTTGAGCAAATCTTATGGGTGGACTTTACCAATGTTTATTTAGTTTATTAGAGGAATCGACAAGTAGGCTTGGGTCGATTCTTACTGCTACCACTATATCTCTAGGTGCCTACATATTCCCCTCTCGATATGAGTTGTTGCATGCCACCATCATGTTTGGCATCCCTATTATCAAAGGAGATAATTTGTGGTTGATGTTCCCATGAAGTCTACTTCATAGATATAGTATGGATAAGTTATTATGCATTATGAGTCTAAATGTTATAGACCTAAGGACTGCACTGACATGCTAATTACTATTGTTGAAAAAGCCAAGCCTAAACCGACCAAGTCCATCAACAACAAATTGATATCTTTGTAACAACTTGTTGATCTATAATATACAAAATTGTATTCTCGAAACGTAGGTTAATTGGGGGAATTTGAACCTTGAATATAGTTTACATAATACTTCATATCACAACAATTATCAATTGAGTTGTCCTCGGGGGATTTTATTAAGAAATGAGGACATGGGGTGAGCGTTGATCCACTTATCTGTGTATCGGCCACAAAACTATTTGATATGGTCTCTCTGGGTGCAACCACACATTCAATTGATACCTCAAGGTGCCCCCATGGCCCTAGATTAAGCCCTCATTGAAATTGAATCTTACCCAATGGTGAAAAACTCCTTGCTTTCTACCATTGAATCCACCCTTTGAACATGATTTTACCAACATAATAAGCAATTTAAATATGCTTTCTATATCAAATACAACTTGCTTTACAATAGTGATTTAAATTAACTTCCACACTAAATTCCATAACTTATCTCATTATGTATCTTTTGCACAAATCTCCTAATTCCAATTCCTTAGTAATGTCATTCCACTTAATTCATTTTAACTTATAAAATAATATTATAATTCAAAAAATAGCAAACAAAATAGAAAAGAAATTGTAAAGTAGATTCTTAAAATTAATAAAATAAAAATAATAAAAACATCCATAAAAAATATTTCTTTTATTACTAATAAATTAATTGCAAAATGATTATATTTATTTATTCAATCTTTCACTCGAAAGATAAAATTTGATGGATCTCATTAAATACAACCAAAATGTTTGCTTACTCATCAACATTATTTCTTTGGCACTGTTAATATTAACATTCTTTCGTCTTAGGGTTTGATATGGTTCTTATTTTTCAACTCATGATTTGAAGGTGGATTCACTTTTGTGGGTTGTGAAAGAGTTAGGGATGAGTGTCAAGGTAGGAGGGCTACCCCTCTTTCCCAAATATAGTGGCAGGAAAATCAATTCAAACAGGGGATAAAAGTAACCCTCTGGAAGGAAGTAACCCACTAGGAGAAGTTTTGGCTTTTAGTACTCTCTTATTATTGGTGATAAATGACAAGCAAGTTTACGAGGGCAATGCATTTCGAAGGATCCTCAAAACCCTAGATTTGTAATACCTCCTATGTGCTTGGAGGATCACAATAAATGTATGTGTGATCATGCTTTCATATGTAAATTTATTGGAAGTTGGCCTTCTAAGAGAGAATTAGAGAGGCCGATCCAACAAACATGGAAACCTAAGGGTGAAGTAGACTTACGATTGTAGCCCAAGGGTTTCTTTATAGTCATTTATGTGAACTTGGAGGATAAAGTTAGGATTTTTTAGGGAGGGCCTTATTTCTATAATAATGCAGGTCTATATATCAAACACTAGGAAGCTTGCTTTAATCCAGATAAAGAGGAATTTTTGGTAGCACCAGTATGGGTAAGACTTTATTCTCTTCCTGCAAACCCTCTTCACTAGAGCTTATAGAATCTCTGATAGTAACCCGATGAAGAAATCTTTTACCTTAAAAGAACCTTTGCCAACCTAGGGTACAACAATAAAAACATATACAAAGCCATTCAGAAAGCAAAATCTGATAACAATAAAAGCAAAACTAAAGATACCCCTACCTCCAATACCTACCTTCCTTACATCCAAGGAGTCACTAACAAAATAGCTAAAATCCTTAGTAAGAAAGATATTAAGACTGCTTTCAAACCCCTGTCTACCATTAAGCAAAGAATGAGATCTGTTAAGGACAACCAAGAGCATCTTCAGCAAAAAGGAGTTTATCTCATCAAGTGTTCTTGTGGGGATCAATACATCGGAGAAACTGGTAGATCCGTCAAGATTAGACTCAAAGAGCATAGTGCAGACATCCGTCACGAAAGAACCAGATCCTCAGCCCTAGCTAAGCATGTAGGTAAAACTAAACATCATATTTGCTTAGAAGACACCAAAGTCATTGCCAAGGTAGAAAACCAATTCAAACGTAAGGTTAGAGAAGCCATTGAAATCATTAAACATCCTAAAAACCTTAATAGGGATGGTGGTATGGAAATTAGCAAAAATTGGAACCCCCTGCTCACCCCCGAAATTAACCTTAATAGCGATGTTAAAAATCCTTGACCTGCCCTCGCATATTAGCATTAAACATACTGCTCTTTTAGAGACCTAGGCTTAAAAGAATATCTAGGATAAAAAGAATCCTAATAATTTCTATAATATAAATAATAAGATTAAACATCTAAAAAGATTGAAATAAAAAGGATATAACCCTTTATTATAATAGAAAGTAGCTAATTATATCTATAGATATATATAAATAATAGAGCAAATAATAAGATGAATATTAAAATCAGGGATAGACATAATCATCAAATAAAGCAAAAATATCATTATATAGATAATAATAATAAGTATATATAGAAGAACTTTAATAAAGATCTTAGTAAATAACATAAAGAAACAATATAAATAAGCAACTATCTTTTAAATATATAGTTTCCCTAGAATATCAACCATCGTTAGTTATTATAGCTGATAGAAAAATAAATATGAGCTAAAAATATTAAAGCGTCATAATAACACCAAGATGACCATTATTAAATAAACACAAAAAACAATTAATTTTAAATACCAATAAAAATAATTCTAGCATTAATAAACTAGAATGAACTAATAGGTATTAATAACAGCAATTAAAATATTAATTTACAAGTAGACATAATAAATAATGCTAATATAGTTTCATTTAGAACAATTATGACCAGCAACATAAATATCAAAGTACTAACATAAAACAATAATTAATAAGCAATAATTTAATAATAATAAATAAACATAAACAATAATTAATAAGCATAAACAAATAATTAATAAAGTACTAAGCATAAATAACAATTAATAAGCAATAATTTAATAATAAATTCATAATGATAAAATTAAAAACAAATTATTAAATACTAATATTAATACAAAAATTAGAAATAACTATTTAGGGATTAAACTATATTCAAAAACTTAAATGACAATAACAAATAATTAAATTATTAATGAGCATACAAAGAGTCGGCCATTTGTCTTCACATCCTGCCTTTTTCATATTTATACCTACCAATTTACTTCTTTTCTCCTCACAAAATTTGTCCTGATGATGAGTCTAGTTGCAGACTCGAAACGTCGACCACAAAACATGAACACTGTGGAAAATCCGAACTCCATTCAGAAATCACACCACAGTAATCTGCAATCTAAAACATGTCTTATGCTCGTTTATGTGTGTATATGAATACTTCACAACCTTTGTTGAAATCTATAGAGTTGGATTACCAAGGTGAGATTTGGACCCAAACATTGGATTACAAGCATGTACCTTTTTGATGTCGACATTGCCATGTGCATGGTAATTTGTTTTGGGACTTCTCATTGTAAAGGAAGGATCAAACTCTTAGTCGATCAGTAAGAAACAATGGGTTTATGAGGGTTATTACAAGACGGTGCACCCAACGTGGTCAAAATACACATACCTTGAACTTGGGGGATAAGAATACCTTTTCAACCTTGGAGACAATGGAGGACGACTCTAACATCTAGGATGACACTCCTATTTCTAATCACACTTTGGAATCCTCGCAAGAAAAGCAACCCCAAAAGTGGAAATTACTAGAAGTGGTTATTAATGATGAAGAATATGATTACTTTGATTTACCTGGAATTGAGGAAGTCATTTTGTTAGCAAAGAAAAATTTGGAAGAACTTTTAGGAGAAGAATGAGCTTTGTTTGGCTTTTTGAATGATTGGGTAGAGCAGGACTTAGTAGAATTGTCTAAGGAGAATGAGGAGCAATATGTTGTAATTTTTATTACTTGGAAGACCAAAAGGATGCATTCCTCTAGAGAAGGTCAAGGGGTTCATTCTATTCAAGCTTGAAGGAGAAAGGGAAATATATTTTGATGAAGGAATTGTCAAAATATACCAAAAAGAAAGGTCACAAATATAAAAGGGAGATGCTACATAATACATGGGAGGAGTTAGTGAACTCTGGCCAAGTTAATGCTATCCCAGAGGTTTTTTCCCCATCACAAAATATTTATCATAAATATTTTATCATGGAACATGAGGGGGTTAAATAGCAAAGGGAAGCAATGATGCCTCAGGGATAGGTTAGGTTGGAGAAACCAACAATTGTAATCTTTCCAGAAACTAAACTCCTGTGGGAGACACTATTACCAATTTGTGAAAAATGTTGGAAAGGGTGTCAAATAATGGCTCTCGACATGTGGGGTGTTGTTGGTGGTTTGGAAATTTTTTGAACTCTTTAGAAGTAGTTTTTTAGGTTTGGATGACCTATCCACAAATATTAACTAGAAGGTTTCATTATCTCGGAACCAAAGAGCTCGTCTCTTTAAAAGTAATGTATGGTCCTTTGATGGTAGGGCAGAAGCTTAATTTTTTGGAAAAAAAATTGGCGACTAAGAGGTCTGTTATAGATTCAGTGTGGATTGTTGGTGGGTATTTCAATCTAGTAAGATATAAGAAGGAGAAAAAAGGAGGAATTCAAAAATTAGACCCATAATTGGCCTCTTTTGACAGATTCATTAAGAAACTGCAATTGGTAGATATTCCAACTATAAATGGTCTTTATACTTGGAAAATAGACGAGGAGGATGACACCAAATTGCAAGTTGGTTGGATCGATGATATTTTTGTCGAAGCAACAATATTACCATGTCTTGGTTCTAATCACTGACCGATTAGGCTAGAACTGGATTTGAAGGAAGCTTCATGGAATCACCCTTTTCAATTTGAGAGCCTTTGGTTGTGAGTGTCTGGTTTTGTGGATCTACTAAAAAAATGGTGGTTGAAAATTGTTGTGAGAGGTAAGAACAAAATGCACATGTTCCAATTAAAGCTCAAGGCTTTGAAAACCCATATCAAATTATGGAATAAACGTGATTTTGGCAACATTTTTGAAGAACGAGCTTTATTAGAAGATCATATGCGAAGGGTTGAACAACACATGATTGTAGAAGGTTAATCTCTTGAACTAATCATAAAGGAAGGTCTTACCCTCCATAAATTGGAACAAAGATGGCACTAGGAAGAAATCCTTTGGAAACAAAAATCTTGTTGAAAAGTGTGCAACAAGAAATGTTAAATTTAAAATGTGCTAAAAATAGACTTGCTAAAAATAACAGTTTGGGCCAGTGAGGTCATTGGCCACATTGGGTGAGAGGTGAAACTTCTAAAAATAGAAAGTTCTAAAAATAGCATTTTTGGGTCCCTTCCTATTTATAGCAGTCCCTAGTCTATCTATAGGAAGTAAAAATAATTTTGGTCTTAATAGCAGTTTAAAATATTAATTAATTAATCTCCATGAGTTAATTAATTATGGCAAATTAAACTTGAAGTCTTTGCGAGATCATGCAATTATTTTCTCCCTTGATTTAGGAATTTATCCCTTGATTAAAGGAGATAAGGTTCAGTTCTATAATGAGAGAATCAGTTGACTTAGTTCTAACTAGTCCAGTCCAGTTAGATTATTTTAATAAGTTGTTAAAATAATAAAATATAGTTTGTTAATGCTTGCATGCATGTGACAACTATTATTTTAGATAACTGAGGATTCACTCATGGATAACTGTTGCATGTTAGTTCTGTCAGAGACCATGTTGAGATCAGATGTGGGACAGTGTACTATCAGATGCTTGGATATTTCTAGTAAGTATTCCTTGCATGGAGAAGGATCTATTATAGGAGATTGGAGGACTTGTGGCCTATATATTGAGGCCTAGGTAGTCCATGATTTTCATCTTCTGATTGAAGATCATCAAAGTACAGAGAGAGCAAGATAGTTATTGAGATGATTCTTTTTGTATTGTGAAGAGGATTTCCACTTGATTGATAATACATGGTTGGGGTTTTATGCTGGTGCTTTCCCCTGAATATATCTTGTGTTATGTGTGATTAATTCTCTTGATCAGTTATGCATGTTTCTACTTGATGTTGCTCATGATTTCGATTATGATTCCGCTTAATGTTTTGTAGAAGTAGAACAAGTATTATGCTTTAGGACATTGCATATATCAGTTTGATCTACAGGTGGGAAATTTCTACATGGTATCAGAGCTAGCTGATTTGTAGAAAATTTCTACAAAATTCTACATGGTATCAAAGAATAGGTGATCAAGCAAGAACAATATACTGAGAGGAGATTTCAAAGTTTTGAGTTTTGGGCTGAGAGTTTACAGAGTAGATCTGAAAATTTCTGTACAAATTTTTAGAAATAAACAGTAGATTTGGATTCCTTGCGGAAAAATACCCAAAATAAAAAAAACAAATAAAAATCGGCTGAATTGGAGTTCAGATGAGGGAGATATCGCTGATTTAAAATCAGCTCTTTTTCTAAAAAATTTCGTGACGGTGGGAAAGTGGAAATAGATTGGTGTGCTAGCCAAGAGCCTGTATGCACTTGAGGTACAAGATGCATGCAAAGCCTTGAGGAGCAAGGCAAAGGTTAGAGACTTGGTGGTTGAGAGGGAGAGTATATTACCTCTCAACATGCAGCGCCATAAGAAGTCTCAGACAATTGTGGAGGAGCCACGATTGGTGTAGCAGCTTCAAGAGGTTGTGGAGCAGTCACAACAGGGGAAGCTGAGTGGAGATTGAGTAGAGATATCTACTCATGTAGAGACCTCCAGTAGGGGGAAACTTTGAGCCAGGTGGGCTGAGGGATCACATGCAGCCATACCTCCAGGTAGGAGGTGGGGCGATATAGAGTGATCATCCCAAGGAGGAGGGGCAGAATCCTTGAGGTACCCAACCTATTGGATGAGACATTACTACAGGAGCCCCGATGTGGAGTAGCAGGAACTGACTGATTGGGTAGAGACAGATGCGGATGGAGCGGCAGAGAGAGCAATAGTGCAGGGAATCCCTGGACAACGCATAGCTAGCAAGTTGCAACAATGCGAGAGGCACAAGTGTTTTGAATAGTGCTAGGTGGCACAGAGAGGTGTGCAATGGTGCGAGATGCATGGAGATGTTGCAGTAGCACAGATGTCAGAGAGGGAGCACTTGTCAGTAGCAGGTAGAGCTTCAACATCAGAGTATGTTCC
>APFE031083001.1:54093-98170 GCA_000404065.3 Pinus taeda | reverse complement strand
TTTCTTGCTGGAGGATGATGTTGGGTCAGAACAATTGGTTGTAATCCTCTTGTTATTCTTGATATTAATAAAGCTATTCAAGTTTTCCTCCACATTCGTGTATCTTTGATTGTATATGCATTTGTGTGGTTAATACATATCTAGTCCTATGTTATTTATGAATATAGATCTCTGTTCTTCGATAGTATTATGATACTTTGATTCCACAGGTGCTCTCTGAAGCTGTGTAGATAAAGAACGAGTGGCAAATATCTATCGAGAAGGAGAGGAACTGAGCAAGGAACCAAGCGCAAGACAAAGGTTGGTGTCCCCTGTTCCCCTCTTGTCTATTTTTCATAAAGGAAAACGAAAGTAGTTTTAACTTGTTTGTTTCTAAGATAGCTACCAGTCTTAGTGGGAATAGCAGCGCTAAGTGGACACTATTCCCAATAATAGCGCGGTAATCTAAGCATAAGCCTTGATGAAATTCCTATAATATCATGTATGTCTTAGCGTTTCACATAGCTATTTGACACTTCTTGGGGCCTCCAAATTTACTATCACCACGATCTTAGCAGGGTCCACCATCATCCCTTGCTTGCACACCACATGGCCCAGCAAGATCCCAAATGGGACACAATAAACATTTCTTCAGATTTAGCGTGATCTGGTACCTGTGACACATATCCAACATTAAGCATAGACTTGCTACATGGCGCTTTACTAAATCAAACACCGTCCAGTCATTAAAATACACATCCAATAACTTATGAATGAACTCCTTAAATGGTACTGGAACTACGCGAGAGAATATTAGAGGTGCATTCTTGAGTCCAAACGACATTACAGTGTACTGGAAACAACCCCATTCTATCACAAAGTTTGTTTTGCTCCTATCCTATGGAGCGATCTTGATCTGATGATACCCAGAAAACCCATCCATGAAGGAATAGGCCTCCTACCCTCCTGTGATGCAGGAAAGTGTTCCCTCTGCGGACAGAGGCAACCCCTCTAGCCCTAGAGTGGGTCTAGTCACAAACAAGGACAGATCAACAATAGCTTTCCTTAAATAGTTCAAGTTAGAGACCTACCTCAACTGGTGGGCGATGGAGTTCCGTTGCGCTACTCCAGCTTCCGCTTCCTTCTCCTCAACGAGTGATCAACTTGAAACAAAGCAAAGGAAATACAAGAAAGCACGTAACCGGATACAACAATGAACTATTTACTCACAAAGTCAAGAAGTCATGAGCTATCAAGTACATTACATACAAGACATAGGGAAACATCATTGATTGCATTAATAATGAAATAAGAGTCATCTTACAACCAAAGTCTTGACGTCACAAGCCTTCTCAGAGAAGAGTCCAGCTAGCATGTTCTTCAAGCATTCACTCTTTGAAGATGGATCTTCCAACATACAATAGTTCTCTCACTCATAAGCCTCACACAAGATCAAGGGAACCTTACAACCTTCCATAAACTATCAACATTTCCACACTTATCACACTCACACCAACTATCTAGCAAACTCACAAAGCACTCATAGCACTGCTCAACTAGCCAACTATCAAACTGTCCAACTAGCAATGCATAGCAATGGTGAGAGTTTAAATAGGAGAAGGAGCCTCCGTGAAAGGTGGAAAGGAGAGCTTATCATCAAGGAAGGTAGCACAATTGATGGAATTGCCACACCAGGGAAGGAAGGGTGACATAAACAAGGCCAACAACCAGTTCTGGAGTCATCTGGAAGGTCAGCCGTTGGAACAATTCGCCCAATCTAGATCATCGCGGGCACATAACTGATCTTCAGCGCTGACATCGCAAGTGATCAGTGCAGATAGTCAGATCATCGTTAAAGGGACCACAAGGACCTGCGTTGATGCATAAAATCGAGCCATCGTGGGAATCACGTGTACTTCCACGCTGGCAGCGCGGGTTGTCTATTCATAAGCGCTTATCAGTGCTTTTATTCAGCCAAAAGTCGCGATGAGGCAGTAAACTTTGGGAAAGTGGGTCAATTGGCAGCACAGGGAAACATTTGTCTTCATAAGCATGTTTGACTTGGACACATGACACAGTGAGAAGATCAGGAGTGAAAGCAGTGATAAATTACTGTGTAACAGTTGCCCCCTAAAGTATGAAGCCCGAGAGAGTGGGAGGGGTGAAATGCTTTACAAAAAAACTGAGCTGGAACACCATCTGGAAGGACCTGTGCGCAAGACGAACTGATATCTCTGAAGTACATGTAGTCTAGGGATGGGCACAGCCATCCAAAAGACATACGGAATAGGTCTGTGGTATGGACGCAGCCACCTAGCCAATGAGACCATAATAATGATAAAGGTATGGTCACAGCTATTCATGAAGACTCAGGTATGGTCGCAACCATCCATCAATGAGTCATGTAATCATAAACCAATCCACGCAGCCCGAGCGTATGTAATCTAAGCCCGGGGTCTTGAAACCAACCGACCAATAGTACAAATTCTATCATGCGAATGGAGGTGTCGAAGTCAAGCATGAGAGAAAGTCGCTTGATTACCGGTCAATGATGGAAATCGTTAACAAGCGCGAGAGAAACCACCAATGATAACAATGGCTCTCAAGGTACTGTCCAGTACAATCCACGAAGTGTGAAGAATGAGCTGAAGTCGAACACTCGTGGAATCACCCGATCGACGACTAATGATGCAAATCGACCATCAGGTGCGAAGAACTTACCATTGAGGCATGCAAGCTCCAAGGTACCAAAGGGGATTTCTAGGTCAATCTCCTGGATAATGAGCTGATGTCGACAGGAGGCGACCCATCGCACGAGGGCCATAATGTTTCCCCAATCAATGACACGAGATAAGGACCAAGTGGTAGATGGTGCAACAGAGTATCAGGAATGAAGACAGAGGTTTAAACTGCGGAAGGATTATACTCTTGAACATGTCAGCGACATGACTCTGGAGGGTGGCAGCATTCAAGTACCACAGGATCAGAGGTTTTATGACAACGACATGAATCAGATGGAATGAGGCTAAATGACAACCCAAACCCACAAAAGGCCAAATGATGATGTATGGATGTCCCAACCTGACAAGAAGCAGAAGTTTCGATGTTCAAGAGTGACTCGATGCCATAGACAATCGACAAAAAATCTGTTATTGAATCCAACCTAGTAATAGTTTAACGAGCCCTAGGGAGGAAAAGCTTGAGTCTCGTCATGGTGACGAGTCCATTGTCGTCAGAATTTAACGAGTCCGACATAGGCAAAACTCGAAGTCTTTTTCATGTTTAGGGAGTTTGAAAAAGACACGGAAAATAAAACTCCAAGGGGAGTCCTTTTTCGTAGATTGGTGTCCCTCGAGCCTGAAAAAGTATAAAACGATACTCGAAAGAACCGCCCGACCATTTCGATCGAGGAGTACTTTTCATGACTAGTGACTTCGACCTGAAAAGGTAAAAAAGCGACCAAAACCACGTCATTTCGTAACCAATAACGAGCCTCAAGCGACAAAAGCCCGGCAATCTTTTTCATCTACACAGTCGGAAAAGAGCTTAAAGCAGACCGCCTTTCATTTCATTTAACGAGTCAAAAGTGATAACTCGGAAACCTTTTCGTCTTTAAACGGTTAGAAAAGAGTTGAAAACAGACCTCCATTTTTATTCTCTTTAACGAGTCAAAAGGGGAAAATACTCGGCAATCTTTTCAGATTTTATGAGTCAGAAAAGAGCTTGAAGGTGACTCGTCCTAGAGGAACGAGTGGTATAAAGAGTAGCAACTGGTTCCGCCAATGGTGAAACTGCTCAAAACATGTAATGGTCAAGAGGCTGGCTAAGAAAACCACTCATCGTTGTGATTCCTCAGGAAAGGAAAAACAACCAAGTGAAAGTGTATGATCGGCCAAAGAGATGGTGGCAATGGAATAAACAACCAAGGCTCATCTAGCAGAATCTAGCGGATAAAAACGGAAATCACAAGATGTAAATCGGGTATGGGTTCATTTTTACACAAGCTTGAACCATAGAGAACTCTGCTTGGATTTGGTTTCATGTTTGCATAAGCTCGAAACGAAAAAATATGCTTGTTATAAGTTTGCATGCCCCCAGCATAATGACGCAAATCGAGGTGCATGCCCCCCAAGCTTCATTGCATTCAACGAGGTGGATGGAATGAAGGTTCACTTTCAAGATCTTGGAAAGACTCGACTTGTATTTTACAAGATCTTAAACAAAGACTCGATTTGGAAAGGGAGGTGTTTCATTTTTTAATGAGGTTGACACAGTAAAAGAACTAACCTCATAACCCTTGTTTTATTTTTTAACGAGGTTGACACAAGATCAAGAACTTTCCTCAAGACTCCTGTGCATGGGCCTTATGAGAACATGGCTCTCAAGAGGTCTTCGCAGGATGGAAGAAATGCACTCTGGGAGGGATACATGTCATGATGCACCAATGACAGATCAGGTTCCAATGTCCCCAGTACATGATGTACGAGACCATCTGCGTGATCATCAACAGAGGCGGAGAACGGGTAGCCACATAATTGACCTGTGGCAAGGAAGGTACTGCTTGCGAGCAAGAACCGAGAGGGGATGACAGCTACGCAGAAGGCACCAGGGGACTAAAGAATGATAATTGATCTATGGTCACGATTCTTCCATCGTGTGGAAAACAAACCACATAGAAAAGTGAAGAGACAAGGGCCCCCATGGCATAAACATAATCACGACCAAGGATAAGACCGAAATCTAAGGCACCTTAGACAATCAGTGTGTCTATATAGATAGTTTTCCCTCCCAAAGTAATAGGAAATTTTGGGAGGATACCTAAAGGTTGACTGGTTCCTCCATCAAATTCCAACAAATTCTGCATGACTGGCACAAGTTGTGGGGAGCCCAAAGCTTGCCAAGTAGTGAAAGGCATGAGACTAGCCGACGCACCCTCATCCAAGACAGTGCTAGGTACTACCTTATCATAGGCATGTAGTGTAATCTGGAAAGGCACATGGGAGGGAAGGCGGAAGGTGGTCAAATGACTCTAGTCGAAGGAAATGACCGAACTACTTGGTGGGGGAATCATATGATTGCCCCCCTACTCTACAGGAACCGAAGAAGGACTCTCTTGATTAGCAAGGATAGGAGGGTCGTTCTCAGACTCCGGAGAATTTGATGAGAAGAGAAGAACATGAGCATGATGCTCTTCCGACACAGAGTGATCAACGGGTGGCGAACCCGAGTTGACACTCTCTCTAACCAATGGTTGGTCTGGAACAGGCTTAGCACAGCCAGGTTTAGAAAGAGGAGGACAGACAAGAGAAGAATCTAAGTCAATCTCTTTGTCAATGGGGGGAGGGTCTGAAGAGAGCCTCTGATAACCAATGGGAAGTTGGGGTGAAGAAGCTGTAAGACTTTCCAAAATGGTGGAAGCTTTATCCATGAGTGGACAAAGGTGAAGGGGATGGTTGCCTTCACACAATCTACAGGGGAATCGAATCTTCCCTTTCTTCTTACTGTTTCCAGTTGATAAGGTAGCATCGCCATGAGCTTCAGAGGATGATGAGGGATGAGTCGGATCATGAGACCATACTTCTAAGATCCTAGGAATGCCAGCACAATCACGAAGAAGATGGTCACCCTTGCACAATTTACAAGGAAACTTAACCTTCTGCGGAGGAGCAAAAGGTGTTCCGATCTGAGCTGTACTTGGGGCAATAGGTGGACAGGTGGTCTCACGCTTATCGGACTTCTTCTTCTTCTTCTTCTTCTTAGTCTCCTGGTTACTAGGTGTGAAACTTTCACCAGGCGAAGGAGCAGGGGAGGAGGAAGAAACGGGGGAAGAAGGCCTAGGCCCAGCCTTGGAATCATCATGTCGTGGTTCAGACGAAGGAGACAGTGGAACAGGAGTCATGACACTCGGGATCACCGAGGTTGAAAATGACCATATGGGTAAACCGATGGTCAACCCAGGCAAGGACAGTGTTGCCATATATGGAGCACCGACATTTCCAAATGAAGGGAATAGACTAGGATTTCCATCTAGGGGAAAACCTTGGCCGGTAGACTCGGGGAATGTTGCCATCAAGAACGAGCCTGAAAAACACTCTTATCACAACCAAGAACTTGAACTATTACCAGAAATATTTCATGGGCAGTAAATTTTACGACGCAAGAACAAAACTTGACCTTTTCATGTTTTAAGAGTCGATAAAAGGACAAAAAGGTGACTCTATCTCTTTCGAGGTTTAATGACCCTGAAAGGACAAGTGCTCAGATGAACCTTTTCTTTTAGGGAGTCTGAAAAGGAGCGAAAGTGACTACTCTAGAGAACTAGGCAAAAGGTTTACCAGACAATCCGTAAAACTGCATATACACCTTGGCAGTCATATGAAAACCAAGGACTTTCCGTACGGCAGGCAGTCTTCCCGAATACTGTGTTCGGTGCGTTACGGCTTGTAAGGTGGCAGACACAGCTTCCTATGGATAAAGGATGATAACCTAGTGGGGTATCCCCATATACTCGATGGTACGTGGGAACACAAGTTCGTAATAGACCACTATTGAGTCACAGAAGGAGGAATCACCCAACCTTGAGTGGAATCAAAAGTGACTAGGTTTAACAACGTCGGAGCACGTCTCTAGCCTAGACCTCTAAAAAGTGTGCGTTATGTTCCAATGCATTGTTAGGTTTATTCAGTTCATTTTAAGGTTGATCTTGAATTATATTTCAGTTTCAGGCCCTACCATATGTATTCAACAAATCCTAGGATGCAGCTAGGATGAATGAACTATCCTTTTACTCCAATGAACACCTACCTATGGGAGGGTAGAGAGATCATTTCCAAACCAATAAAACCAAGACAACAACGGTAGTCACTCAATGCATACTGACACCAATTCCTAAAGTGCACGGATACTACTAATGAGAGATCTTTATCATTCGCTTTCCAATATACAAACATGAAAATTCTTAATGCAAATGTACTTTCACTTTCGTATGCTAAATGAATGCAAACTGTTGATTTTTTCTTTTTTGAATTTAAAGACAAACAAGAAAGTGTGAACTGATCGATCCAAACAATTGTGATCTATGCTTGGTAGTGAAGAAATCGAATCAACATAAAAAATTGGTTCAATAACCGACACTAAAAATAAACCAGAAACAAGCAGTGAAAAAGCCTCAAGCAAATCAATAAGAGGGTTGTGGATGAACCTTGAACAGACAAGTAACCCAGGCAAACGGTTTCTCGACGAAACTTCTAAAGGGCTAGGTCACATGGTCTAAAAACACAAGACTCACTCAATGAAATCAAAGAGACAGTGCCCCTAACCAAAATCAATTAAAACAAGCTAATGAGAGACAAGAAACAACAAGGGATAAGCAAGATTGATGAATTCAGGAGGTAAAGTTATAAAAAAAACTTTTTAGGAATCATCGCAAGTTGTACACTGACAACTAGAGATGTCATCGCTAGTTGAGGTACCATCGTCGAAGATGGATAGACAACTAGATATGTCAGCGCAAGTTTTACATAGACAACCCGAGATGATCGCGGAAAAACACCTCTTTTCCGTGATGATGCGATTTCTAGGGTCGTAGCGGGAATTAAACTAGAAACCCGAGATCATCGCGGGTTTAAAGCTAAAAAGTGGCTATGACATCGCGACTGTTAGGCTTTTTTCCACGATGATGCAAAAAACAAAGGAAAACGAGCCAAAAACTCCCAAATCAAAACCAGCCAATCTAACAAACAATAGAGGGACCTCCCAGATCAACCCAGGTGATCCAAGAAACTGATAAACAATCCCCAAAACTTCAAAAGAGACCAAATCAACAAAAATCAAAACAAGAGCAAACAAGAAAAACAAAGGCCAAAACTCCTCCCCAGTGGAGTTGCCAATTTGTGATGCAGGAAAGTGTTCCCTCTGTGAACAGAGGCAACCCCTCTAGCCCTAGAGCGGGTCTAGTCACAAACAAGGACAGATCAGCAATAGCTTTCCTTAAATAGTTCAAGTTAGAGACCTACCTCAACTGGTGGTCGATGGAGTTCCGTTGCGCTGCTCCAGCTTCCGCTTCCTTCTCCTCAACGAGTGATCAACCTGAAACAAAGCAAAGGAAATACAACAAAGCACATAACCGGATACAACAATGAACTATTTACTTACAAAGTCAAGAAGTCATGAGATATCAAGTACATTACATACAAGACATAGGGAAACATCATTGATTGCATTAATAATGAAATAAGAGTCAGCTTACAACCAAAGTCTTGACATCACAAGCCTTCTCAGAGAAGAGTCTAGCCAGCATGTTCTTCAAGCATTCACTCTTTGAAGATGGATCTTCCAACATACAATAGTTCTCTCACTCATAAGCCTCACACAAGATCAAGGGAACCTTACAACCTTCCACAAACTATCAACAATTCCACACTTATCACACTCACACCAGCTATCTAGCAAACTCACAAAGCACTCATAGCACTGCTCAACTAGGCAACTATCAAACTGTCCAACTAGCAATGCATAGCAATGGTGAGAGTTTAAATAGGAGAAAGAGTCTCCATGAAAGGTGGAAAGGAGAGCTTATCATCAAGGAAGGTAGCACAATTGACGGAATTTCCACACCAGGGAAGGAAGGACGACATAAACAAGGCCAACAACCAGGTCTGGAGTCATCTGGAAGGCCGGCTATTGGAACAATTCTCCCAATCTAGATCATCGCGGGCACATAACTGATCTTCAGCGCTGACATTGCAAGTGATCAGTGCAGATAGTTAGATCATCGCTGAAGGGACCACAAGGACCTGCGCTGATGCATAAAATCGAGCCATCGCGGGAATCATGTGTACTTCCGCGCTGGCAGCGCGGGCTGTCTGTTCATAAGTGCTTATCAGCGCTTTTATTCATCCAAAAGTCACGATGAGGCAGTAAACTTTGGGAAAGTGGGTCAATTGGCAGCATAGGGAAACATTTGTCTGTCATAAGCATGTTTTACTTGGACACATGACATAGTGAGAAGATCGGGAGTGAAAGCGGTGATAAATTATTGTGTAACACCTCCAACATTGTCCAATACCTTGTCAATAAACGGTGTCCGAAAAGGATCATGTACACAGGCATCATTTAGCTTCCTTAGATCTATGCAAATCCTTATTTCTCCCTTCTATTTCTTCTCTTGAACCACCATCAGGCTCACCCAATCATATTCTTCCCAAGGTTCAATGATGCCTGCTTCTAGTATCTTATCCAACTTCAAGCGAACCTTTTCCTTGTATTTGGGATTAAAGAGATATGTCCTCTTCTTAATAGGCTTCACGTCTGGTTTCAAAGTGATTTTCATCACACCCAAGTCGCATATGATGCCCTTCAGATTTGAAAACTTGGTAGGAAAAATATCCTGGTACTTGCGGAGTAACTCAACAACTTTATCCACTATGGAATCATCCCAGTAATCCCCAATCTTCGCAAATTCTGGCTCTGCTTTAGTACCAATGTTCACTTGCTTGGTTTTCAATGGCACGGTGATGTCTGGGTTCTCTATTTGCGGACCTTCGACCTCATGATGACCTTCTACCTCTAGAATATTAATATTTTTTTAATATTCATCTACCCCCTTAGCGGTCACATTATAGCATTCTAGCACATGGCATAGTTAGGTGCTCCAATCTGCTTGAACCCATTCCAAAGGTTCCTGTGGGATTCTGAAGATCGATGCCTTAATCTCATGTAGAGCTTCATCAATCTTTCGAACCCATCTTCAAAACTGAAGGTCATCAAGAATCCTTCCCTTAATATATCCCACTTTGCAATGCCATGCCGGAGCTCCGTTTCCATATACCAATTCATAGGAATTGTATCCAAAGTATGACAGAATAAGTGCACCCACTCGAGCAATGGTTCCATTCCATAAACTTTATTTCACTTTGCTAAATGATCGTACGGATCATTTTCCCATCGTATTTCTCAGTTAGTCAAATTTTAGGACGACCAAATCGCAACTTCATCATCCTCATGTAATCTTGCCATTCATCAAAGCTATCTTTATGTGTACCCCACCATCATGTGATCGTAGTGCACAGTGCCAAATCTAACGCTTGGAAGTGGTGATCCTCAGGGACCTCTCGTTCAAATGCATCCAAAAACTTATCTATGTTAGTTAAACCATCATAATAGGGTAAATTCCTTAACTTCGATGACACACAATGCAACTATTTAGTCATCACGTTGCAACGCAGTGTAGATACTTCATGCAGCCTATTCTACCAATGCTCCAATCCTTCATCTGAATCCAAGGTACAGGAACTTGCTTGGTCCCATGAAATCCATCCATCAGTTGTTGGATTAATCCAGTCTTGATCTCGCACAATTATTTTGTAGATATGATCTAAGTCATCATCACTTTCTTCGTAGTTGAAAACTGGTTCAGTATAGCGCGGTCCTTTTTCAGGGTCCAACGAAACTACCACCCGAAGCGATTTCCTCTCAAACGATATTGTCCTCTTCTTCAAGTTGATTTCTCCATTCATATCTATGGCCCAATCAATTACAAGGAGTGTGCGGTATGGATTGTTTTCATTGACGGTCACCTTCTATATCCATCATTACTCCATGTAGTCATCCCATAGGGATGATCTTCTACCGGTTTTCCATTCTAAGTTGGATCGAAGACCACTGGAGCACAGGTCTCCCCATTCTCTCCCATGTCTATTTAGGAAAAACGTTTAAGTTAGACCTCAAATCCAGAATGACCTAGTCCATCTCATAATCTCCTACCTGCGCGTTGAGCCTCATCTCGTACCCTATTCTTGTCTTATGTTTTCTAATTTTTCTAACCACGCGGTGTCCATCAAGGGATTTTTATTTACCAGTACACTTGTTTATCAATTCCTGCAGGCCTTTCATAGCCTTGCTATCACATAGAAGTTTCATGTAGGTTTCCAAGAACGTGGTAAGTATAGAGGGATCAACCTCTGTAGGTGCACTAGTTTCTGGTACTTTGTCCTGACTTCCAGAGGTAGATGCCTCAACGAAGTTTTTTTTGGCTTCCATAAACATTTCCTTCGCACGCTCTAGATCAAAACCAACTTCCTTCTCTGGGTCCTTGCAGACCCATTCATTCTCTTTAGGTTGTTTTCCCTTGTCATTGCTAGTCTTTATTCCGCTCCTCAGCACTATATTCACATTTTAATCTTCTTCACGGGGCTCATCTCTCATCATTTGTAATTTGTGCATAGGTTGTTGAGGTTGTGCCTTTTTCTCCTACATCTTAGATATCAACACAGGTCATTCTTCTTTCGTGTGGTCAAACTGGCTGCAGTATTAACAGGACAGACGTTTTTGGTTCTAACACTCCCACGCATAGTGCCCTGGTGTCCCACAATTATAGAAAATAACCTATCCGCGACCTCTACCAAGTCCTCCTCCTCCTCAGCCCCGTCCTCATCCCTGATATGCTCCACGCGCTCCTCCGGCGCCCTAATCCATAGGTCGGGTTTCTGCCTGCATTCGGTAGGTAGGCGTTCTTTCCATCATCAACTCATAGTTGTGACAGTGGTGCTCATCATGGCCCACCGGTTTGCAAAAATTGTAGAATAACTATTGCGGTGTTTGAACAAAACTTTGAAGTAAATGGCAATTATCTATGGCGTGTTTTCCAACCACCTGACAAATAGCACACCATAGCGCGGTCCCCGCACTTGGTCTTGCTGGAGCTTCCGGACTCAGGGGAATTCATCCCCCGCCTATGGTATAGTTCGTAAATACAAGACAATGGTCTTTATCATGCCCTTGGCTCTTACATTCAGGCACCAGACTTCATTGTGCACTTCGGGTTTAGTATCCTTCTCTTTCTTCAAGCTTTGCAACTCCAAGCAAAGGTTCTGCAATTGCGGGTGAATCTATTGTACCCCCAAGGTTGCATCCTGAATAGGTGTCGCGTGCAATCTCATCGCGATTTCCAGGGCTTCTTCCTAAGTTCCTATCTTTTGCTGTGACAAAGCAATCCTTAGGTGTGGCAGAAGCGAGGCTATAAACCACTCGTGGTGCTGACAATCTGTGAGTTGCATATTAGCTTCGCGGATCGTACACTTCAACCTTTTATCTAACTCCCAAGACATTTCAACAACCCTTATCATGATTTCCTTAAATCAAACCACTGACTGCGAATCAAACTTAGGCTTACTAAACTATTCGCTTAAAGCATCCTTAGTCTCTCCTAGCGTTGCTACAGGATGATCAGCACAGTACTTAATATACCATGTCAGTGCGTGGTCCTGTAGAGCAGTAAATAACTGCGCCTTCTTTATGCTATCATTAGTGATCTGTTGTGCGGTCCACACAACATTCATGACAAACCAGAACTGATTTGTATCTTCGCTCCCTATACCCTTAAAAAATGAAAGCTTTATTGAGTTCGACATGTTGAAGAACAGTGGTGGTGGCAGTGGCGTGGGTGAAGGTGTATGCTGTGGAGGTGAAGGTGGAGGTGGAGTGGATGGATGATGTATCTGCACAAAAACTTGTTTTATTAGTTGGAAAGCACTCCGTGAGGAGGCCTGTATCGTTCCTTTGTCATCGCTTGAAGGAGGTCCAATCAACGACCTATATTCAGGACCTGCTTTCTCTCAATTTCTAAAGAGTTTTCCACTTCGCGTAGATCTGAATATCAAGGCAATGGCATAACCCGTTTTTCACTCAAAAGCATCTTAATCTAGGTATTCAGAGTTTTCAGATACTTACCTCATGGTCCCTTAAAGAAGCGTCACTCTACTTCGTTGTAGATGACTGAGGTATCAACTACAAACTCTGTAACAAATCCTCCTATAATTTGATCGAGCCAATGGTCAACAACGCGCGCGATCTTGTCTTCAGAGTCTTCCAACATTTGCACTAACTCTGAAGTCCACACTATTGGACCATCAAGCCTCCACCTTCCTTGGTCGTCTGCTAACTTAGCTATCCATTCGTATATTTCAATCGTGAAGGTGCAGAAGAAAATTTCGTGTATTTCTCTGTACAAATATTTTTCCAACCACTGCTCCTTCGAAAAGAGTGGATTCCTGTTCTCTTGCGCCATGAATTCATGAATTTTTCTATCCAACCACTTCTCAATCTCCTTCTTGGTCGGATTCCAGTGATGCAACATCACAATACTCCTTAAGCAGATCCCGATCTCGGCAACAAAACCATTTGTTGGCTTAGTGGGTCCTGACCCAGGTTCAGAGTTAATTGCGCCAAACAAAACCCTACATTACTGGTTTCAGAATTAACCCGCGTAGTGCAGGCTTAAGTATCACCCGAAGGAGTATGGGGGGATGCTGGAACCAAGTTTCCGCATCCAAAGATTAGTGTGATGTCTTCTATTTCCTTAGATCTACTTTTGTGCAGATCTATAAGCCCCTAGGACTCGGTACTACAATTCCTTTAAATGGCCTCTAGAACTTCACGAAGGTCTGTGATAGGTCATTGCAGAATCTTAACAGATGAATCATCCACTTATGTGCACCATAAAATAACCCTAGATATGGGCTCATGCAGATCTACTTAAGTATTTAATAAACATAACATAATGTATTATAATCTCCGTGAAAGTACTTAGCATGAATTGCATACAGTTATTAAGATTTATCCCATAGAGTCATGGATCAATAGATCATTATTTCATAAATACATTTGTTTAATCACATCATATATCACAAACATAAATAACAGAAGTAAACATATAAACTTAAGGATTCTTCAACAATCTTATTTATTGATCTTCAATTTGGTATTACAGATTCAAAACTGCCCTGCGCACTCAGTTGTAGGGGTCTGCGCACTTAGCTATAGGAGTTTGCGCACTCAGTTGCGGACACTACTCTAGGCCTCTGTGCACTCAACTGCAGAGCCTTTCCCTCCTCTACGACTCACTTCTCTGCGTTATCTTCTATCGACCCATTACATCCATCATCATTAGATTATTACCTTAGACTTTCTATGACACACCTATTTATACAATCCCATGGTCCGCGGACCAAGGGTGGAACTCAAGACTAACTCAACTTTACATAGACAAGGGGCTAAAACCATTTTTACTCCTAATTACCTACACACTCCACATCCACAAGTCACGGAGACTTTACATCTTTTTACCAAAATTTACATCAAAACTTGGGTTTTTAACCCCAAAACAGACCCAGGGCACCCCATCCCAACAGCAAGAACCTTGTGCTTGGTACACCAGGATAGATAGCTACTTAACCAGGTTGGGCTTCATGAAGAGTGAAGCAGATGCAAACCTGTAGCACATAATGGTGGACGGTAAATTGTTGATCATTGTACTTTATTTTGATGATCTCATACTGGCAGGTGATGATCAGTTGATCAAGTCTTGCAAGGAGGACCTTGCAAGAGAGTTTGAGATGAAGAACATGGGGCTCATGCATTAATTTCTTGGCATAGAGGTATGGTAGGGAGATGGGGAGTTTTTTGAGTCTTGGGAAAGTATGTCAACGAGATACTCAGGATATTTCACATGGAGAGCAACAAACCCATGGAGACTCCTCTAGCACGTAACTGGAGGAAGGAGGACACTACTTCAGGGGAAGTAGTGGAAGCTACTGTTTACAAGTAACTTGTGGGTTCACTCATGTACTTGGTGAACACATGATCGGATATGTGCTATGAAGTTAACCAACTTAGTCAAGCCATGGTTAGGCCTACTGAGCTATATTGGAAGGTGACAAAGCATGTGTTGAGATACCTTAGGGGCACTTCTCAATATGGATTGTGGTACAGACAGACAGAGGGAGTGAAGCTTCAAGGCTTCACGCAGATTGGGTAGGGAATCCATCTAACCATAAAAGTGCATTAGGAGGGATCTTCAGTATTAGGTCAACGGTCATTTCTTGGTACAATAGGAAACATAGATCAGTTACACTCAGCTCGGCAGAGGTAGAGTACATGGCTGCAAGTCAGGCAACATGTGAGACCATCTAGATGAGGAAGTTCCTTGTTGGTTTGTTTGGTCAACAGATGGATCCAACTATGATTTACTGCGATAATTAGAGTTATAAGAAAACTCTCTAAAAATCCATTTTTTCATGGTCAGTCCAAGCATATTGATATCTAATATAATCATCATAGAGATTGTGTATTGAGGTGAATTATGTTGTTAGAGTACATTCCCACGGAGGAGCAAGATGTTGACATTTTGACAAAGGCATTGTCAAGATGTAAATTCGAGCTTCACAGAGATATGATCGGGGTAGCGGATAATCCCTTTCTTATTGAGAGGGAGTGTTGAGAAATGGAAACAAGAAATTCCAGTTTAATTTGTCCTTGAATTAAACTGAGAATTAAAATTGAATTCTATTCTCATGTAAACTTGTAAATAGTTAATTAATTTTAATTAAATTAATTATATTAGGAATTTTGAGTTGGAAGTCTTCCTGTAGTCATTTATATGTTCTCCCTAAGTTTAAGGGGGCTTGTATGAGTTTAAATTGAGCAGGAAATTAGAACACTTAGTTTACTGAGTTAAGTGTAGTTAAATTATTTCCAAATTGTTTTTGGAACTAATAGAGGACTAACAGTCAGTTGGGGCAATAATGCATCCACTAGTGCTACTCCAGTTAACTGAAGATTCCTTCATGAGAAACTCATGCATACTAGTTCAGAGTAAGACCCAATTGAGACTAGAGTGCAGGGACAATGTACTATCAGTGGTATTATTTACTAGAGTGTAAATATCATGCATGAATCAGAGATTGACCCTATGTTTGGATTGCACAGTTTTGGAAGCATGGATTCCCTTTAAATACAAACTATTCATCCTAGGAATTATGCAAGAGATTAGTAGCTTGGAGAGTTGCAAAATAAGATAAGTATTAGCCAAGAGCTAGCTTGTGGGTTGATAGAGTTGAGCATACCTTTGCAGAATTGTTCTAATGAGAGCAAGCTTTGTAGCTTCACTCATATTTATGATATATGCAATATATATAGCAGGGTTTTGAGCAGTGGCTTTCCCTAGATACATCTTGTGTTATGTGCCATTGATTTATCTTCTTCATGTTCATATTGTTTTCATCAATCTATTGGCTTTCGCTGGTTGAAATTAGAAGTAGATTCTTGTCCTGTGATTTAGTACATTACATGAGCTTGTGAATCTACAGGATTTTCTACAAACATGTGACAAGAGGCTAATAGGATCTTATTCAACTCCCCATGTACAGTTAAGGAAGCAAAACCGACAAAACACAACCAATCCGACCTTCAACACATGTTAGAGAACCTTCAAGAACCACCCAACCCTTCTAGGTGACCAACCCCTAAGGTAACTTGACAGTTTACTGACCTAGATCCTCAGTTTCTCCCATGACATGGGCATGCATGCGACTAAGACCCTCCATTTGCTCCCATAGCAAGGGCATTCCAACTACTGGGGACTTTCCCAACTAGTTCTAAGCCTACAACCCCAGATTTTGGCCACCTTTTCAAGGCCATGACTAAGGCCACTACCTAGAACTTCATGAAACTTCCATAAATGACAATTAACATCAAAACAATGATACTAATGCAAATACTTGAAAGGACTTGACTGGACCCCTACTATCCATTACAAATATTTTGTTAAACATTTCACAAATATGCATTCTACAATTCATAATAATAGATCTAGGCATAGAGGTTTCATACTTATCTGAGAAACATTAAGAAGCATTGATGCCTTATCACATTAGCTTCATTATCATCTACTAGGTCATATATTCATTGTTTATTCATTTACAAATCAAAACATGATGTGAACCATACATCATCATTGTCATAAAACATACTCATAACCAGCATATAAACAAAAAAAACAACAAGGATACAACAACCATAAAATCCACATATAAACCAGTACATTTACACATGAAATACCAAGGAAAAGGAACTATTATTAATAAATGCATAATCCAACCAGGTATGGGACTTCCATGAACCACCTGACCATAGATTGGCTAAACCAAATCTTTATTTCAGCCAATCACCCTCATGCCATATTCCAAGCATGAATGCGGGACTCATAACCTAAAATCGATCAGGGATTCCCGAGGCCAAACCACCTCATCCTCATCAATAGAAACAATCTTTACGATAATCCTCACCAGATCACTAGACCCTAAACAAGCATGGATGCCACTAGATTTCTCCACCTACACTATGAGGAATTTTCCTATCTTCTAGTCTTTAGGCTTTACTGCAATCCTCACCACATCACTAGGCCCTAATTGAGGCTCTACCCTCTACGATTTATTGTATATCATTCCATTCACTAACCAAGGATTCTTAGGCCTGATTAAGGGTGCACACCTCTAGGATTTACTGTATATCCCACCATTCACCGGTCAAGGATTCCTAGGCCCACCGAGGTAACACAAAATCTAGCTATACCACAACTCGCATTCTGGTTCAAGGGTTACTAGGCCAAGGCTTTACTGCAATCCACAGTCTGATTTTGGGATCATTAGGCCATGTGTTCTTTCTTTTAGAGACCACCTCACTTAGTTTCAAATCCATCTGGCAATCCATCTTAACCAAAAACATGAGAACCCATCACACCATGGTTATCTAAAAAAGGAAAGGCAAGGCTGAAGAGCATTGTCACACCTAGCAAAACACATGCCAATGAAAACAACAAAACCAAGAACACACATGCATAACCATGCATGCCAAAACTAGCAAGGAAACCAAGCAAAGCAATTATGTTGTAACCGTTGATCCTACTCTTCCTTGATTGATCTTTGCTTCCCTTTTCATTCTTGCTCCAAATCCCAAGTATGCCACTCCCTTCCAAGAGTGCTCCAAGAAAACTTTAAGTGTCTCAAAGTATGAGAGAGAGTAGAGGAGAGAGAGAGCTCCAAGCTATAATTGACAAAAGACTATGAATTGATACTTATAAGCCTTTTTATCAACGAGGCCTCTATTTTCTTCAATTTCCATTATTCTCATTCATTTTCCTCCTCACATGCAACCTATGACCATTCAACTTCCTTTTCTCCTATTTTCCATTATTTTCATAAATAAAATGCCAATAAATGCCTTTTTGCCTTTGCCAATTTCCCTAGCCATTAATAAACTAAAGTGACACCCCACTCGGATGTTTTTCCCACCATTCAAATTGGAATATGTGTCCCATGACCTTGGTCTATATTTTTTTTTACATGAATTTTTACCAGGGTTTTTACAATGGCGAACTTTGGATCATTTTTGTACAGTTGCAGCCATCTAGAGATCCCGTGACCACACTAGTTGAGAACATTAATCAGTGTTGCAACTAAGGGCTGATTGAGACAATTTGCAACATGATTATATTTAATGTTCAAGTGGAATCGTTGTAGATATGTAGACCACTTCTGATGATAAATGTTTTGCAACTTCCCTTATGTATATATAAATTGAAGAGGTTGGTGATCTATGTGGATGATTGTCTTCTTCCCCAAAATGTAATGTTTCCATTGCTGACAAGCCTGCACAATATAATACATCTCCTTATCATAGGTGAGGTACTTTTGCATTGTATTGGAACGTGTCTCACTATGATAGGCCACCAGATGCCCTTGTTGGGTGAGGAAAACACCAATAACATAGTCGAAGGTTTCTTCTTGAATTTCAAATGGATGTTGCAAGTCTGGCAATGTGAGTGCAGGTGCATAGTAAAGGTGGTGCTTCAACTCAACGAACACCTTTTGTTGTGACTCAAACTAGGAAATTTTTTCTTTATATGCGCCCTTGGTAATCTGACTCAAAGTCCAAGTGATTAGGGAGAATCCCAACACGAACCTAAAAAAAAATAGTAAGGCCCAAAAAGTTGCAAAGCTTTATCAAAATGGTAGGGGCTGGCCAATCTCAAATGACTTGGATCTTAGTCGGATCCACATTCACAAGTTACTTATCTATGATGTAAGCTAGATATTGGACCTCACTCATGCCAAAGGTACATTTTTCCAAGTTGGCACATAGTTTGTGTCGCCACAAGGTTTGAAGCACATGTCGAATGTGTTGCCAATGCTCTTCCCAAATCTTGCTGAAGATGAGGATGTCATCCAGATAAACAACCACAAACGATTTGGTGAAGGGCCACAAGATGTCATCCATCAACATCATAAAAGTAGCAAGGGCATTTGTCAACTCGAAAGGCATGACCAATGATTCAAAAATGCCTTCCTTGGATTTGAATATTGTTTTCCATACATCTATAAGCTCTATTGGAACCTAGTGATAGTCAGAATTCAAATCGATCTTACTGAAATACTTTCCCCCCTTGAGCTCATCCAAACAGTCATCAATCTATGGGATTGGATACATGTTCTTGACAATGATTTTGTTTAGTGTCTGATAATTAATGCAGAGCCTCCAGGTCCCATCCTTCTTCTATACAAGTACAATCGGGCTCCCACAAATTGAGGAACTTGGTCGAATGTGCCTCTTTTGCAACAACTCCTATATCTGTCACTTGATCTCTTCATTTTCCAAAATGGAGCGGCGGTATATAATCCCATTAGGTAGAGGTGCTCCAGGAGTGTTACACAGTAATTTTTCACTGTCCTCATCTCAGTCCCTTTGTTGTGTCATGTGTCAAATAAACATGTTCATGTCTTCCCACTGATCTAAGGAGATTAACAAATGCTCTCTCATGCTGCAAATTGACCCTCATTCCCTAAGTTTCTGCCTCGTTGCGAGTAAATCCATAATATAAGCGACAATCCCATGTACATAACGGTCTCATCGTGACTCCGTTGCAAGTGTACACCTGTTTCCCGCGACAGCCGGATTTCTAGACCCAATGCGAGGTTATGAGTTATATATAGCGACAATGGGTCTGCGTGCATTGTCTCCTAGTGATGTCGTCGCGGAGAATTAGTTTACAGCTCGCGACGATCCAGATTGGGTGAATTCGTTCCACCAGTTGGCCTTCTGGATGTCTCCAAACCTGGTTGTTGGGATAATTTGGGTCGCCCTTCCCCCTCTGGTATGGTAGTTCCGTCATTTGTGCTACCTTCTTTGAGGATGAGCTCCTCCTCCCTCATTTCATGGAGACTCCTTCTCCTATTAAAGCACTCACCTTTGCTATGATCTCCTAGTTATTTTGGTTGGGTAGTTCTGCTAGTGCTTTTGAGTTTGATAGATAGCTGGTGTGGGTGTGACAAGTGTGGGATTGTTGATAGCTTGTGGAAGGTTGTGGAGTGCTCTTAACTTTGTATTAAAGCTTATGAGTGAGAGAGAGACATAGTATGTTGGGAGACTTATCCTTGAAGAGTGAATGCTTGAGAAACATACTGGCTGGACCCTCCAAGAAGGCTTGCGACGTCAAGACTTGGTTGTAAGCTTGCTCTTGATTCATTATTAGTACAATCAATGATGTTTTCCTATGTCTTGTATGTAATTTACTTGATAGCTCATGACTTCTTGACTTTGTGAGTAAATAGATCATTGTGTTTCCCAGTTACATGCTTTTTTGTTTTCTTTGTATTGTTTCACGTTAATTGCTCATTAGGGAGAAGGAAACGGAAGCTGGAGCAATGCAATGGAACTCCACCAACCACCGGTTTGAGGTAGGCCTCCAACGATGATTGTTTAAGGAAATCAATTGTTGATTTGTCTTTGCTGTGACTAGACCCACTCTAGGGCTAGAGGGGTTGCCTCTATCCGCAGAGGGAACACTTTTCTGCATCACAAGTTGGTGGCTCCACTGGGGAGTCCATCTTATGTTTTTCTCTTGTTTGCTTTTTCTTAATTTTGAGTTAGTGTCTTTTGAATTTTGGGATTGAACCATCAGCCATTTGGGTTACCTGGGTCAATCTATGAAATCCCTTTATTGTCTGTAAGGATAGAATTGTCTTTGTTTGAGAGTTTTCAATTATCTTTCATTGTTTTCAAGTTTGTCGCTGGAAAAAGCTAAACATTCGTGCCGACATCGCCTTGTCTCTATTTTAAAAAGTTTGTGCGTCGCTGAATCCAATCGTACAGTCGCGACGATTCCTGAAATCAGCCCGTCACGTGAAAGACGTGTACTTTCGCGATGACGTCACTCTGTTGCTATGGTTAGTAATTGATCGACACTAGTTACTGGTGTTACACCCGCGACGATTCTTGTAGAATTGTTTTTATTTCACTTCTACCTCCTGAATTCATCAGTCTGGTTAATCCCTTGCTGTCTTCCTCTTATTTATTAGTTTGTTTTAATTGCTTTTAGTTAAGGTGCTTACTCTTCGGTTTCATTGAAGTGAATCATGTATTTTTTGGATTTGTGACCTGTTTTTTCAAGTTTTGAATTATTTGGCTCGGTTGCTTATCTGTCCAAGATTCATCCGCAACCCTCTTGTTGGTTTGCTTGAGATTTTTCCATTGCTTGTTTCTTGTTGATTGGTGTTTAGTACTATTTATTGAACCAATTTTCATATTGATTCGATTTTTCACTAGCAGACATAGATTACAATTGTTTGGATCAATCGGTTTCACGCTTTCTTGTTTGTTTCTTTAGAATTCAAAGCTATCAAAATCAAAAGATTTCATTCATTAGTGTGCGAAAGTGAAAGTGCATTTTGCATTCCAAGTTTTTCATGTTTGAAAAATTAGAAGGCAAATTTTAAATCTCTCATTAGTAGTATCAATGCACTGTAGGGATTGATGTGTTTATACATTGTGTCTCTTGAGTGACTGCATTTGCCAATCTTGGTTTTGTCTTGGTTTGGGAATGATCTGTCTACCCTTTTGTAAGTAGGATTTCATCGAAATGAAAGATGCTTTATTCATTTTAGCTACATCCTAGGTTTTGATATACATACAGTAAGGCCTGGAAATTGAAACATAATTCAAGATCAACTCTAAAATGAACTGAATAAACCTAACAACGCATTGGAACATAATGCACATTATTTAGAGGTCTAGGCTAGAGACGTGCTCCGGCGTCGTTAAACCTAGTCACTATTGTTTTCACTTAAGGTTGGGTGATTCCTCCTTCTGTGACACAATAGTTGCTAGTACAGATTTGTGCTCCAAGTACCGTCGAGTATATGTTGGGACACCCCACTAGATTATCATCCTGTATCCTTAGGAAGTCGTGTCTGCCGCCTTGCAAGCCGTAATGCACCGAACACAGCATTCGGGAAGATTGACTGTCGTACGGAAAGTCCTTGGTTTTGATATGATCGCCAAGGTGTATATGCAGTTTTACGGGTTGTTTGGTAAACCTTTTTCCTAGTTCTCCAGATTAGTCACTTTCATTCCTTTTCTGACTCCTTAAAAGAAAAGGTCCATCTGAGCACTTGTCCTTTCAGGCTCATTAAATATTCGAAGGCAACTAGAGTCATCTTTTCATCCTTTTCTTGACTCTTTAAAGATGAAAAGGTCAAGTTCTATTCCTGTGTCTTAAAATTTATTCGGCCACATTCACATTTACCTTGTTAGATCTTGTTTGCATTTTAGTTTGCATCGGGTTCTTTCCTTACTCGTTAGTTTTCCTAGGTTTTTGAATTAAGTCATCCTAGCGTAATCACCGATCTCGTCTCCCATTCCAAGTGACCAAGGGTCTCCATCTTTTGTCGCTTCCGAGGTACCGGTTGTTAGTGATACTCTTCCTGTCATTCTGAGTATCCAACCGCTTAACTCTCGCACTCTAGAGGACGAGTCTTATGACATTCGTTAGAACCCCATTTGGGAGCCTTCCGAAGAATACATTCTCATTACTCCTCCTAGTGTTTCGGTCCCAATGTCTTCCTCCGACATGGATGAGACGAACCCCATCCCGGGAGAAGAAACCTTTATGGCAAGCGATGAAATCCCTATACCGCTGGAAACTTCACCCTTCCATGTCACCCCTCTTGGTATCATGTTGCCTCTATGCTATAATGCTTTGGAAGATATCATGGGTTCTAGATCTCTCCTTATGAGTTCCATGTGGTCTCGTACCATCACTCCGACTTTGGAGCCTTTTATGCCCCAGATTCACAATGTGACTGTCACATCAGTTCCAACTATTCCAACCATTTGTGTGGCTTCTTCAGCCCCTGTTGTCAGTGTCGTCACTACATCTTCAGTTGTGACCACTGCTATTGGACCTTCACCTAGTCCTACAAATAGTGGTCCTTCGGCACCCACATCCGGAGTTGTTAATCCTACCCTGAGTGCCCCACCTTCTTCTGGTTCCATTCCAGCAGGGGGGGCATACAATCAATATTTCAATGCTCTTCAGAATCCAGATCCATAAAATCCATTTCATTATTATGATTCTCAAGGGAATCATATCTATCACTTCGGATCTATGCCACCTCAACCTGCAATTGAGGTCTCGGTTCCGTTATCTGTTGCGTGGGCTACCACCGCTTATCATGGTGGCCAAGCACAGCCTTCAAATGTTCAAGGAACACCCTATCGAGGTCAGCCATCTTACGAGCATCCAACTCATGGACAGCCATATTACGGACAACCTTATCCAGGGCAACCTATCGGCCCATAAGGACAACCCTTCCAGGGACAATCTTCGGCCTTCAGTGGTTCATCTTTCACATACTTCGGGCAACCTTCTGGTAATCCGAGACAACCTTACACGCAACAAGGCCAATCCAGTATCCAACAAGGCTACCCTTCTGGGCAAGTCGGTTAGCCTCACGTTCAGCAAGGCCAACCCACTATCCAGCCTAGTCAACCTTCTGGACAAATTGGTCAGCCTCAAATCCAACAAGGCCAACCGATTGTCCAGTCTGCTCAACCATCTGTTCAGTCGGGGCAGCACTCGGTTGTGCAAGGTCAACCCAATACCCAGCGAGCTCAACCTTCTGGGCAGATGGGTCAACCTCAATCTCAACCAGGTCCACCTTCTAGCCAAATGGCTCAGCGTCAGTTCTCCCAAGGACATCCGTCTAGGCTTGCTCAACCAGGTGCTCAAATGCTCATTGCTTCTCAAGCCCCACCTAGTTTTTAGCCCCAGTCTGGGCACCAGACCCAATCCGGTCTTCAAACTCAAGTTGGGTCCCGAACCCAACCTACTCATCAAGTGCAGCCTGGCCCCCAAGCTCAATTTGGGGCCCAGCTGCCCCAAGGGCAAACTCAATTTGCCCCATACCATAATTATCAACAACCACAGGTTAACCCTTATCAGAATTTTCAGCAACCATATGTTGCTCCTGTGGGTCAGGTTGGTAATCAGTGGAATGCAGGGGGTTGAATCCAGGGTCAACCATCTAGTTACAACTATAACCCCTATCAACAAAATCCTTACAGATAAAACCCTTACGGGCCAACTCTGTCCGGACAAAATCAATGGGGGCAACCGGGGACTGGATGGAACGCTAGTGTTGTTTCTTATCCGCGACCTCAAATGTACTTCAACCCTCAATTACCCTTTTTGGCGACATTGGAATTACCGGATGTGTCCAAACTGACAAATGATCCTATCCTTCATAATCCGTATTGGCCACCGGTTCCAACTAAGATTCCCGGTGATTGTCCCAAATTCGATGGTAAAGCCGGAGAATATCCCCAAGCTCATCTCATGACCTATCATCTATGGTGTTCATCAAATTCATGGCTTTATGATTCAATCTAGCTCCGCCTATTTCAATGGACTCTCACTGGCTCTGCCACCAAATGGTACATTGAGTTGGCTCGTGGAACTTTTCAGGACTTTAACTCGCTAGCTATGGCATTTTTAACTCATTTTCAGTTGCCAATTTGATATATAATGGGCACACACCTCCTAACATCTTTGAAACAAAACATGGCTACGCATATCTCTGATCACATTCATGAATGGAGGTAGTGTTGTTGTTTAATTAAGTTCTGGATCCCCGACCAGCTTTTGACCGACTGGTTTACAACCTCGTTCTTCGGTCCAATAGCCTGGGACATTGCTATGGGGGCATATGTAACTGAAGAGCAAGCCATTGCGTGTGCTTAGTACCTCGACTTGGTTTACTCCCAGTCTGGTACACTATATGATTATTTTCCAGACGCCCCGCAATCCGGAACTTCCCAAGCTCTGTCAACACCATCTGTTGATGGTGTCATAGGTTTTGTTAACGTGTCCTCTCGAAAAGCTCTTGCCAACCCTGCGAAGCAAAAATCTAATGCTCCAAATGAAAATGCTTCTCAGGATTCATCCAATTCTAGTAAAACTTCTAAGGTTAACATCGTTCAGTCCACCGTGGTGGATAAACCCTCGAAAGGTAAGAAGAAAGGAAAGGGAAAGGGTAAAGCCAATCAACCGAAGCAAGATCCCCCTAAGCCTACGGTCGAGGATGGTGCCAAGCACAAACCTAAGTATCCTTGTCTTATTTGCGACGAGGATCACTATACTAAAGACTGCCCAAGACGGTCTGAAGTTAGTCGTTTGTTAAAAGGTGCCCCTAGGACTCCTGTTGTGCTCAAAGAGCCTTTTCCCTCACAGCAGACTCAAATGGTGGTTGATCCTTCTCAATCCTCTTCCCCCTTCGGCTCTCAAGTTTTTATGGCTGGGACAATTCCCATCCATATCAGTACACGGTCAAAAGAGTATCCTCCACCTGCCGAGAAGGAAACTGAGGTCCCCTCTAGTGTTCCTCCATCCAGTTCGGGTCCGCTCCATATCGACCGACCTAGTAGTGAGACGGTCATTCGACCTCCTCCTAAAGGAGTGCTCTGGAAGTCTTCTTACAACCCTAATTCTCATGCTACTCAACATTATAGCATCTTTGAGGACTTAGCCCAAGCTCCCTCGACTATGTCCGCATTAGAGGTCCTCCAAAGCTGTCCCTCCCAGAGGAAGTCGTTGCTATCGTCCATCGGTGGCATTGACTCGACTGACTCATAATTGATCACTTTTGACCTGGAAAATCATGTACCGAGACTGCCTCACCAAATAGCCTTCCTTATTCAAGTTGTCGTCAATTCTAAGACTATTCATCGCACTGTTATTGATGAAGGCACTTCTACTTATATCATGTCTATTGCTTGTTGGAGGGCTATTGGTTCTCCAACCCTGAGCCAGTCTCCCAATACCTTGGAAGCCTTCGATGGGAGAGATTCTTGTCCTTATGGTATACTCCCACGTTTGCCTATTACTCTCGAAGGGAAGACGGTCGAAGTTGAGGTCGAAGATGTTGATGCCAATTTGACTTACAACCTCCTCTTAGGACGAAGTTGGACCTATGCCATGCGAGTCGTGGCATCATCTCTATTTCATGTCCTTCACTTCCCCCATCAAGGGAATATTGTCACGGTAGACCAGTTGTCCTTCTTCGCTTCCTCTTCTTTCGATGGCAATGTGCCTTTCGTGAAGCATACCTCTGTTCCGTATGAGAGTGTCGGCACAGGGCTTTTTAAAGATCCTACCCTCATGGGTGTTTTTTCGCTCCCACATGCAAACATTGCTCCCATCAATATTATTTATGTTCGTTCTGATCTGTGGGTTCTTCCTCCCGCTGATCGGGTAGAATCTTGGGGCGATGTCATGCCGTTGAGTCCTGCCGAGCTCAACTACGTCAAAATTGTTTCTGCATCGGCTCCATTTCCTGAACCTGCTCCTTCAAGTAGGGCTCTCGACTCGTATGTCCAATCCCCTTGGCTTGGAGATGGCGCTTCTTCGGACCCCTTATAGGAAGTCTTTCCTTCTGATAAAGCGATTATCGAGACTATGTATTCTGAGGAACCCTTGGTTTGATCGTCACCATTGTTCCTCGTTTCGCCCTACCCATGGGTCTATGCTTACTTATCTTGATTAATTTGCCTCCTGTGTCCCTTCCCAACCCCTTCAGACACCTATACAAATCCATCAAGTTTTCTCTGAGGGCAATATGGGGAACATTACACAAACTCAACCTATTGACATCTCTATCAATCCAGGGGTTGTCGAGCATATTCACGTCGGAGTAACCTGTACTCCGGAGGAGATTCAACTTTATACTGATCCTTTTCGAGAATTTCGTGATGTTTTTGCTTGGTCGTACAAAGAGATGCCCAACATTGATCCTAGCATCGTGGTGCATGAAATGTCTACGTATCTGGGTGCTAAACCTATTTGACAATGTCTATGCCTCGTGCACCCCCAAAAGGCTGCAGCTATCAAAGCGGAAGTTGAAAGCTTCTTAAAGTTGGTTTTATTTACCCTATCCCGCTTATAGATTGGGTTTCTAATATTGTCCCTGTGACCAAAAAACAGGGCACTATTAGGGTATGTGTTGATTATCGTGACATTAATCATGCCTGTCCCAAAGATAATTTCCCCACACCTTTCATTGACCAACTCATTGATAAGTGTGATGGGAGCGAGATTTATTCATTTATGGACGGCTTCTCTGGTTATAACCAAATCAATATATCGCTCGCAGATCAACACAAGACCACCTTTATCTATTCGTGGGGTACTTTCGCCTATAATAAGCTCCCTTTCGGTCTAAAAAATACCGGTGCTACCTTCCAACGTGCAATGTCTTATGCATTCCATGATATTTGACACATTGTACAACCTTATGTAGATGACCTTCCATCTCATTCAACGAAGCGCCAAGACCATCCAAATCACCTCCGCGAAATCTTTCTGCACTGTCGACACTATCGTATTCATCTTAACCCGCATAAATGTGTCTTCTGCGTTGAATCTGGAAAACTTCTCAGGTTTGTCGTCTCCAAAGAGGGCATCCGCTTGGATCCCCTTAAGGTTGAATCCATCTTGAATCTTCCTCCCCCTGCTTCTTTGCAGCAATTTCAAAGTTTGCAGGGTAAAGCAAATGTTTTACGTTGTTTTATTCCAAACTATGTTGAAGTAGCCAAAGGATATATGTGGTTATTAAAATGGGATACCCCTTTTGTTTGGGATACCATTGCACAAGAGTCATTTGAGAAGCTCAAGGCGCTCCTTGTTTCTGCTCCGTTGTTACGTCCGCCTAATTATAGTCTTTATTTGGCCGCTGTTGATAGCACCATCAGCATGGTTTTGGCCCAAGACGATGATGATGGTACTGAGCATGTTGTCTACTATCTCAGCCGAAATCTCCTCGACATAGAAACTCATTATGCCTATGTCGAGAAGTTGGCATTGGCCACTGTCCATGCCATACAACGTTTCCGTCACTATATACTGTTGCGCACCACAACGGTGATTTCTGATTACAACCCAATGACGTACATCTTGTCACGTCAGTTATTGGGGGGAAATATTGTCATCCTTCAAGAGTTTGACTTGGAGTTCACTACATCCAAGTCTAATAAATCCCTCGTTTTCGCTAAGTTTCTATGCTCCCTACCATCTGTGACTACGCCCTCTTGGTCAGAGGACAATATTCTGGATCAGTCTCTATTTTTTATTAGCACCCTTGATCCGTGGTACGGGGATATTATTGTCTACCTTCAAACATCCTCCTTTTGTTCTAATTTATTTAAGGATGCTCGACGACATATTCGCCATCATTCTCAACCCTATCACATTATCGGGGACACCCTGTACTGACTCTCTTCTCCGTCGTTGTTTGACATTTGAGGAAGCCGAATGAGTCTTGAATTACTGCCACTCTGGCGCCTGTGGTGGTCATATGTCCAGGTATGCTATTACTCACAAGATCCTCCGTGCTGGTTATTTTTGGTCGTCTATCTTCAAGGATTGCATTCTCGCCATTCGCTCTTGTCATGCGTGCCAAATCTACCAACAAAAGATGAGTGTGCCCCCTGCTCCTTTGCACCCTGTCATTACTGTTGGCCCTTTTTCCAAATGGGGCATTGATTATATGACCTGTAAACCTCGCTCGGCCAGGGGCCATGGGTATATCATCCTTGTCGTTGATTATTTCACGAAATGGGCCAAGGAAATGCCTACGTTATCTAATGACGGTAAGACGGGCGCAATTTTTATTTAATCACGTCATTTCACATTTCAGAGTTGCTCAGGCTATTGTCACTGATCACGGTTCTCATTTCCGTAATCATATGATGACTGAGTTAACAACCCAGCTGGGCTTGCGGCATGATAGTTCAACATTGTATTATCCTCATGCCAATGGCCAAGTAGAAGCTATCAACAAAGTTTTGGTCACGATGCTTCAATGCACCATTGGCATGCACAAGTCCAATTGGCATCTGGTGTTGTTTTCTGCCTTATGGGCATACCAAACTTCCGTGAAGGATGCCACCGGGTTCACCCCGTTCTAGTTGGTTTACAGTATGGAGGCCACCCTTCCAATTGAGTGTGAAATCCCTTCGCTTAAATTAGCCATCGAATTGCTCCCGAACACTAGTCCCGTAGAAGAACATCTTCTTTACCTAGAAGGGCTAGATGAGACTCGTTGACTAGCCTCTCTAGTATTTTGAGGCATAGAAGAAAAGAGTGAAAACTCACTTCGACCAAGCTGTTCATCCTTGTTCTTTGTTGAAGGAGATTTAGTCCTGCTCTATGATCAAGCGAATGATAAGCTGGGGGTAGGCAAATTTGAGCCTATGTGTCATGGGCATTACGTCGTGAAATGTGTTTTGCAAAAAGGGGCCTATGAGCTGATTGATTATGAAGGGAACCCTCTAGATAAGCCCCGAAACGGGCTTTATCTGAAAAAATTATGCATGAATCTCATGCATCTGATTTGTACATATGTGTGTCTTCAGCATGTGTGTTTTCAGTGTGTGTTTACTTGTATGGCTTGGTGTGTAGGCGTAATCGCCACTTATTGTGTCTTTTTACTTCTTTTGCAGATGTCTGCTACACCTTACGTTGGTTTCGCTGATGGTGCCTGCCGTAATACCCATAATCTTTCCTCTGCGGCATGGGTGATCTACGATCCTCACGATGAGTTAGTAGACCTTCAGGGCGTTTGTTTGGGTCGCACCACAAACAATGTCACTGAATACAATGCTATCATTGAATTATTGACCGAGGTGGTTAACCTCGATATTCGTGCATTGGTTGTGAATCTGGATTCTAAACTTGTTGTCCACCAAATTAATGGGCGTTATTCCGTCAGAGATCATCGAATTTTAAAGTTGTATTTACGTGTTAAATTATTGGAAAGAAATTTTGATTTTATTACATATCAACACATTCCAAGGAGATTAAACACATTAACAGATGCATTAGCAAATCATGTAATAGGCAGACATTTACGCAACATGTAATCAAATATTGAGATACAATAATGAACCATAAGATAGCATATATATATATACTAAATATATATATATATATATATATATATATGTCGTGTGGTGCACCGAGGCGCTCAAAAAATAAGTTTATATGTCAAAAAAATAGAGTCTATGTACATTCGAGACACATGTCTTTAAAAAAATCAGCAAAAAGTAAAACCTAGGCATCTACTATGGTGGGTTATGCTCTCTATAACAGACCACTGCTCGTGCAACTCGTCTCAAGAGTCTATGCACCCTAGGTATCACCCTGACTGTATGTATCTGATACTCTATTGGGACCTCTTCGATCCCCCTGTAATCTGGGATCCCGTCCATCAGGCCCTCAAGATTACGGGCTACCGTCTCCACTGAACTACCAGCTAGGGGAACCAAGGCCAGCTCTCTGATGCCTTGTGGATCCCTCCATGCCTCTGGAGCTAGTCCCACAGGCCTCTCTGGTCCCACATATGCAAGTAACATGAGACACGTCATTAAGACATATGCATGATAAAATCCAAAAACATCATTTAAAAAAAAAAAACCGAAACAAAATACAAAAATAGTGCGATGTTTCGATCAAGTGTTTTACCTCCATCATCCCACTGCTCACCCGCAGGAAGCATCATGTTGGGGTCTCCACGAAAGTCCATGCCTACATATGGCCAGTCCTCGACAAAGATCGTCTGGCGATCTAGTCACTCTCGGAATAGCGTCCCCCATAATATTGGTTAACCACCACCCCCTCGCGGCATAACATGTGCACAACGAGTGATCCTGGTCTCCCGCGGTCTAGGTCTGTCTAAGTCCATGTCCTGTAACTGAAGTGATGACACTTGCTCCAGCATGAGCGGGATCAAAATAGACTCGTATCTGAACTGCTTCGCCTCCCCGCGATGGCACTTTGTGAGCTACCTCTTCATGTTACTGGTCACTGTTTCAGCCCAATTGTACATGGTCAGGTTAAGGTAATCAAGAGCTAACCAAAGGTGAGTCTTTGTTGCCTCGTGTTGGGCTTGAGAGCCCGCTGCCCTTGTCACCATGAATAAAACCGAGCGGAGAGTCAATTCTTCTACTATCAGGATCTGTAATTTCCCGCTAGAGTTTGATTTGCGTGCCCTTGAGCACACCCGTGCTATCAACATGTCTAGTGACTCATCGACGACTCGTTGACCCTCTAAGATCGGCCTCTCACCGCGGTGAGACAACCTAGCCAGGAAATATATATTTGTAGCATCAAATTCAATGTCTTTTTCCCGGATGAAAAACTTCCCATCCGTCGGGTTCCAAGAGCGAATTAATAACTCTAATAAATCAGGTTGTGCTCGAAGATGTGGAGTGAGGAAGAATTTTAATAATCCGCATTCAAGTAAAGCTCTTCAGCACCCAGGATCGTTAAACACTTGTCCATCGTTGATATCATGAGTTCTTTCTTGCCATACAAATGCCATGTTGCCCTGTGTCAAAGGAAAAATGGATTATAACCCTTTTCATGAGATTAAATCCATAAACTATTAAAAATTTCAACTTCACAGCGCGGTCGCATCTGTTTCCCAAACAGCGGCGATGGCTCGAGGTCAACAATTCATTTTTCCTGAGATCGTTGCGAGAGTACATCTATCTCTCGCGACGATTCCGATGGTGGTACGTGTTACCACGCTCGGTCGTCGCTAACCCAAGCGGTTCTTCCGCGACAACAAAGAGGTGGATTTGGATTTGCAGATCCACCTAGAACCACCTACCTAACACTAAATTGAATGAAAAAACTACTGAAATGCAGCGCAAGGGGAAGTTTACTTACTTGGAGAAAGTCTCGGGTGAAACTATGGATCGTTGATGTAGGAATCGAGCTTGGAAATCTGCTCTGGTTTGCACTCCAAAATGCCAAAGGTAAAAACTCACAATGTAAATGTAAAAATAAAATTACCATACCCTCCTTTTATAGTGTTTTTTTAGAGAAATTAGAATTTTACACTATAGCGTGTTGGGTTTTTTTCATTTATGTTGGGTTTTTAATTAGGGTTTTTGAGTTTTGACCTAATTTCCGCATGTATAATTTGTTTATGTCAAATAGATTTTATGGTGTAATGTTGTGTGCAGAAATAGAGATGGCTAGCCCGTGTCATAATCCATACTCACTTGGTCTATATTTTCCACAAAGTCCTCTTTAAGCTCTTTTCCGACCTAAAATATGAAAAGATGGTCGAGTTATTTCTTTTGACTCGTTAAATGAAATAAGAGGCGGTCCACTTTGAGCTCTTCTCCGACCGTATAAACATGAAAATATTGCTGGACTTTTGTCGTTTCAAGTTCGATATTGGTTATGAAATTACGTGTCTTCGATCACTTTTCTACTCTTTCGGATTGAGGCCACTAATTACGAAAAGTACTCCTTGATCGTAATGGTCAAGCGGTTCTCTCGAGTATTGTTTTATACTTTTTCAGGCTCAAGGTACACAAATTTACGTAAAAGGACCCCCTAGAGTTTTCTTTTCCGTGTCTTTTTCAAACTCTCTAAACATGAAAAAGACTCCAAGTTTTACCTATGTCGGACTCATTAAACCCTGACGACATTGGACTTGTCACCATGACGAGACTCGAGCTTCTCCTCCCTAGGGCTCATTAAACTATCACTAGGTTGGATTCAACCGAAGGTCGAACTTATATTACAAGCATATGCTATCCCCTTCAAGCTTGTTTTCAAAAATAATTAGGGTACTCACCAGCAATGGTGGGGGGAAATTTGGAAGTCATCATTGGTTATCTGTGGCAGCTAGTCACTCTTGAACATCGACACTCTTACTTCTTGTCAGGTTGGGATATCCACACATCGTCACTTGGCCTTCCAGGGTTTTGGGTTATCATTTTGCCTCATTCCATCTGATCTAAGTTGTCTCCATCAAACCTTTGATCCCTTGGTACCAAAATGCTGCCACATTCCGGAGTCGTGTCACCGATATGTTCAAGAGTATAATCTTTCTGCAGTTTACACCCTTACCTCCTCCTCTGATATTCTGTCTCACCATCTACCACTTGTTCCTTATCTCATGTTGTTGATGGGGGAAACAGTATGGCCCTCCTACGACGGGTCGTCTCCTGTCGACACTAGCTCATTATCCAGGAGATTGATCAAGAGATCCCCTTCAATACCTTGGAACTTGCATGCCTCAATGGTAAGTTCTTCGCGCCTGACGACATACTTTCATCATTGGTCTTCGGTTGGGTGATTCCATGAGTGCTCGACTTCAGCTCATTTTTCACACTTAGTGGATTGTACTGGACAATACCTTGAGAGTCATTGACATTATTGATGGTTTCTCTTGTGCTTGTTAACGATTTTCATCATTGACCGGTAATTAAGTGACTTCCTATCATGTTCGACTTTAGCACATCTATTTGCATGCTATAATTTGTACTATGATCGGTTGGGTTTCAAGACCCAAACTAAGATTGCATATTTTCAGGCTGCATGGATTGGTTCGTGATTACATATATGACTCTTTGATGGATGGCTATGACCATGCCTGAGTCTTCATGGATGGTTGCGACCATAGCTTTGTCATTATTATGGTCTTATCAACTGGGTGGTTGCGTCCATACCATAGACCTAGTTTCATATGTCTTCTGGATGGCTGCGCCCATACTTGGACTATATGTATTTCACTATCATAGATATCAGTTGTACTTGCGCCTGCAGGATCGTCGAGGCAGTTTTCCAGTTCAGACAATTTCGTAAAGCATTTCACCCCTCTCACTCTCTCGGGCTTCATGCTTTGGAGGGCATCTGTTACACAGTAATTTGTCACTGTCCTCATCTCAGTCCCTTTGTTATGTCATGTGTCAAATAAACATGTTCATGTCTTCCCACTGATCTAAGGAGATTAAACAAATGCTCTCCAATGCTGCAAATTGACCCTCATTCCCTAAGTTTCTGCCTCGTCACGAGTAAATCCTTAATATACACGATGATCCCATGTCCATAATGGTCTCATCACGACTCCATAGCAGGTGTACACCTGTTTCCCACGACGGTCGAATTTCTAGACCCGATGCGAGGTTATGAGTTAGATATAGTGACGATGGGTCTGCGTGCATTGTCTCCTAGCGATGCCGTCACAGAGAATTAGTTTATGGCTTGCGACGATCTAGATTGGGTGAATTTGTTCCAACAATCAGCCTTCTGGATGTCTCCAGACCTGGTTGTTGGGATAATTTGGGTTCCCCTTCCCCCTCTAGTATGGTAGTTTCGTCATTTGTGCTACCTTACTTGAGGATGAGCTCCTCCTCCCTCATTTCATGGAGACTCCTTCTCCTTTTAAAGCACTCACCTTTGCTATGATTTGCTAGTTCTTTTGGTTGGGCAGTGCTGCTAGTGCTTTTGAGTTTGATAGATAGTTGGTGTGAGTGTGACAAGTGTGGGATTGTTGATAGCTTGTGGAAGGTTGTGGAGTGCTCTTAACTTTATGTTAAAGCTTAAGAGTGAGAGAGAGACATAGTATGTTGGAAGAATTATCCTTGAAGAGTGAATGCTTGAGAAACATACTGGGTGGACCCTCAGAGAAGGCTTGCGATGTCAAGACTTGGTTGTAAGCTTTCTCTTGATTCATTATTAATGCAATCAATGATGTTTTCCTATTTCTTGTATGTAATTTACTTGATAGCTCATGACTTCTTGACTTTGTGAGTAAATAGATCATTGTTGTTTCCCAGTTACACGTTTTGTTGTTTTCCTTGTATTGTTTCAAGTTAATTGCTTGTTAGGGAGAAGGAAACGGAAGCTGGAGCAGTGCAACGGAACTCCAACAACCACCGGTTTGAGGTAGGCCTCCAACGATGACTGTTTAAGGAAATCAATTGTTGATTTGTCTTTGTTGTGACTAGACCCACTCTAGGGCTAGAGGGGTTGCCTCTGTCTGCAGAGGGAACACTTTCCTTCATCACAAGGAGTCAGATCAATCAAATGCTTAACCTGATAGTGCAAGGGTACCCTTGTGGGTGAAGAGGATATGTCCCTGTATTCTTCCATGACCTTATCCACCTGCTTTTGTTGCATGAAGGAACCCTTCCTAGGGGCCATGGATGTGGCCATGATCTTCCCCTTACTTTAATATCGAATCATAAAGAAAACAAATTTTTAGGTCTGAGAGATGATATTACATCATTTCTTAGCAGAGATCAGAGAGATGATGGTAGGCGCGACTCCCTCTGGTATCCTGTATAACTTATTTCCCAAAGTAATAATAACCTTGTCAGGACTAGACTCATACACATCATGACGCTTCCACAAGTATGGTTGGCCTAATAATACATCACAAACTTCAAGTGGAGCAACGTCACACAGTACCTCATTTGTGAAGGGTTTGATGTTGTAGGGAAGGCGACATTGCTAGTTGATGCAAAGATCTTGGTGGAGCCACCCGATGGTGTATGGTTGTGGGTGTGGTGTGGTCGGTAGACCTAATTTCTCAATGAATCTTGTTAATATGAGGTTCTTTTGGCTCATGTTGTCAACAATGAAATGCAACGACGACCCCTTTACCCACATCTGTGAGTGGAAGAGATGCTTCCCTTCCTCTAGGTCTTCAGGCTCAATCTTTTGGACCTTGGTGGTGGCAACAGTGGCGTTGGGCTCCACATCAATAATATGCTTCCCTTTTTCATTCCACATGTCAGGGTCTGACTCCAAGTCAGAACACGCATCCAACTCTGAAGCCTTCAACTCAACCACTAGTGACTGCTTGGCACGACACTCACATGTGTGGTGAATGGAGCTCTTATGGAACTCACACCACTCCCCTGTGTCCTTCGTATACGTGGTGTTTTTATTTGCTTGCAGCTTCGATGGGTTGTCCTGGGTGACCCCATCTTGGATTTTTCATTTGTTTTGTTATTTGGGGGTGCCTTTTCCCTACTTTAGATTCATGAACTCAAAGTCTCGCTTCTTCTGCTTAATTTTTAATTCAATCTTGGCAACATATCTGTATGCTGCACTAAGCAAGGAGATGTCTAGGAAATCCATTTCTTCCTGAATGTATTTGTGTAGACAACCATAGTAGTTGAGCAGCAAATGTCGCTCAGAGTCTTTGATACCCAACTTTGTGCATAGAGTATGAAAAATATTTGTGAATTCATGCACATCTTGTTCCCTTTGTTGATGTAGTGTGGTGCATTATATGTATTTGTCCTCATAGCTCCCCACGTGGTAATATTGTTCCTTGACAGTGTAACAACCCTAGTGAAATTCCATGTAATAAAATTTAATAAAGGAAAAATAATAATCACGGTTATGGGACACTTATTCCAAGCTCAATGTTGGGCAAGGCATCCTAGTGTGGGTGTTCATTTGGTTTATTATGGCTAAGGAAATTGGAAAAGGCATTGGAAAGACACAATGGCATTAATTGACATTTTATTTATGAAAATAAAGGAAATTAGGAGAAAAGGAAGGTGAAAGGTCACACGCTGCATGTGAGGAGGAAAATGAAGGAAAATAATGGAAATGAAGAAAATAGAGGCCTCATTAATAAAAAGGCTTATGAGGATTAGTCGGTACCTTTTGTCATTTTAGTTTTGGAGCGCTCTCTCTATTCTCTCTCTCACACACTCTTGGACACTTGGAGTTTTCTTGGAGCACTTCAGCATTGGATCAAGAAAAGCAAAGAAGGCAAGAGGAAGCAAAGATCAAGCAAGGAAGAGCAAGATCTACTAGCTATAGTGAGATTATTTGTAGGTATCCATTTGCATGTGTGACTTCCTTGCTAGATTTACCATGCATGGTTATGCATGTGTGTTCTTAGTTCTCTTGTTATCATGCAAATGGGTTTTTCCAGTGTGACAATGTTTTTCAGCCTAGCTTTTCCATTTCAAGATAGCCATGATGTGGTGGGTTCTTTTGTATGTGGTTGAGATGGATTGTCGGATGAGCTCAAAGATGAGTGGGGTGGTCCCAAGATTATTCACAAGGCCTAGGAATCCCAGGATGGGATACACAGTAAAGCTTGAATGTGAACACCTTGATTGAGCTTAGTAATCCCTTGACCAGTGAATGACGGAATACACAGTAAAGCTCAATGGCGAGTACCCTTGATTGGGCCTAGTAATTCCAGGATGGGATACACAGTAAAGCCCAGAGGGTGGAGACATCGTAGGCCTAGGAATCCCTTGAATGGTAATGGCGGGATACACGGTAAATCCGAGAGGTTGGCATCGACAAATCCTTCACGGTGTAGGTGCAGAGATCCAATGACATCCATGATTATTTTTTGCCTAGTGATCCGGTGGGGATTACAGTAAAGCCTGGTTCTATTATTGAGGGTGAGGTGGTGTAGCCTCGAGAAGCCCTAGTTGATTTTGGTTATAAGTCCCACATTCATGATTGGAATATGGCATGGGGGTGATTGTCTGAAAGAAAGATTTGGTTCAGTCAACCTATGGTCGGTTGTTACGTGGAAGTCCCGAGCCTGGTTCGCCTAATCATTCATTAATAAGAACTATTTCTCCTTTGTATTTATGATAAAATGTACTGGTTCATATGAGGCATTTATGGCTGATGTATCCTTGTTGTTTTTTTTGGTTATATGTTGGTTATGAGCAATTTTTATGGCAATGATGATGTATGGATCTCATCATGTTTTGATTTGTAAATGAATGTACAATGAATATATGACCTAATAGATGATAGTGTAGTTAATATGATAAGGCATCAATGGTCCTTAGTGATTCTCAGATAAGTATGAGATCCCTATGCTTAAATTTGTTGTTATGACCTTTAGAATGCATATTTGTGACATATTTGACGAAATGTCTGTCATGGATACTAGGGGTCCAACCAAGTCTTTGTTCAAGTATTTGCACTTTTATCGTTTTTTTGATGTTATTTTCATTCCTGAAAGCTTCATGGAGTTCTAGGCAGTGGCCTGATTCTTGGCCCTAAAAAAGTGGCACAAAATTCGGGGTCGTGGGCTCAAAACTAGTTGAAAAATACCCCAGTCGCTTGCATGCCCATGCTTTGAGAGCGACTGGAAGGCCTCATTCACATGCAAGCCCATGTCATGGGAGCAACTAAGTCTCTAGAGCAGTGAAGTGTCAAGTTGTCTCAGTGGTTGATCACTTGGACGGGTTGCTTGGCTCTTGCAGGTTCTATGAGAAGTGTAGAAGGTTAGGTTGGTTATTTTGTGTTGGTTCCACTTCCTTAACTGCATATAGGGAGTTGAATCAGATTGTAGTAGCCTCTTGTCATATGTTTACCCCAGTGGACCAATTAACTTGGGAAAATGTGGGAGGAGGATGTTACAGAGTGGTATCAGAGCATGGTTCACCCCTTGGACTAGATGGCGGTGTGTGTTGGTCATGCATTCATGTTGATTGCATATGTGCTACTTATACTTGTGGTCTATGTGCTTGTTGCATAGGCATGGTGTTGTTCATGGTTGCAATGATGTCGTCATGTGAAAGTGGATGGTGTATTGTTGGATGTGTTTAGCATGAGTAGAGGCCATTACGCACTAGTTATGCATGTCAGTATTTGTATGTATCGTGTATGCATGCATGTTGTCCATATGTTGATTATGCATACATTGATATGGGTGTAGTTTTCATGCATGAGGTCATGATGTGTGGTTGATATGGCCATGCATTGATGATTGGACTATGGTTAGGATGATATATATATGTTGTTATGATTATGTTTATACATGTATTGTGCTAATTTGGTTAATTTTACAGATGAGATATCCTCCCCGAACTATACAGAGGTATGTTGATTATGTTTATATTTTGGTTAATTTAGATGACACGGTATGCTTTGTAAGAAGAAAACAACAAAGATGACTAGCAATATTGTAGACTACAATTCCCAAGACTCTCCCTATGGATCAGATGAGCAGTGTGATGTTGGGCATTCTTTTGATTTAGCAGACACATTGAGAAGCTTGAAGGAAGAATTAAGGAGTTGTAAAGAAAATAATAATGAAATCATGCAGGCACAGGAGAAACAAGCATAAGTCAATGTAGTAATCCTTCAGAGTTTGTTAGACTTGCAAAGACAGGGACCACTTCAAATCAGCCATGGATAGGAGAATAAGACTAATGGGGCATATGGCAGTAGATATCATGGTGGGCACAGCTCAAATAGGGATGACACAGTTAGATATGGTAGGTTATTGGATACTCTGGACCAGAGAGGTGATGGACAAGTACTATTTTAGTTTTGGTTCCAACAAGAACTATGATCGTCAATGTTATCATCCTTGTAGGAGGAGTGATAGGGGATATTTTCCAGGTGAGTTTAAGAAAGCTAAGCCACATACCTTAGATGTAGATTTAAAGAAGTTGGAGGATGCAGAGGCTTGGTTACTTGGGATGAAAAAGTTCTTTGAGTTGCATAATTACACAAATACTATGAAGGCCAAAGTAACTATCTTCAGCCTGAAAGGTAAATTAGACATCTAGTGGGAAGTTGTGAAGTGGGCCAGAGACATCAGGATAGAAGAGTTGAGTCGGCATGAATTCAAGAGACTCTTCAGAAAGAATTACTTATTGGAAAGGTACTATGAAAACAAATCCAAGCAATTCTATGTGCTAAAAATGGGAGTGATGATAGATGAGGAGTATACAACTAAGTTCCTGGAGCTATTGAGGTATGTACCATATATTAAAGATGAAAAGAATTAAGTTCAAAGATTTGCTAGTGGATTCCCATTAGCATTTAAGGATCGGATTGAGTATGATGAGCCTCAGTCATTGGAGGAATTTATTGGGAAACTGACGCACTATTATGAGCATTCAAAACATAAGACAAAATCTTAGCAAGGTTGGAAAGGGAAAGACAAATCTAAAGGTAAATGGAAGCCAAAAAGAAAAAGGCCTCAAAATGTAGAAAAGAAAGTGAATGTTACACTAATCCAGGTGGATGTTGGTGGCCACTCGCCTATCCCACTTGGACCCCCACAACTATCTCTTTCAGTTTTTCAGTTTCCTTAATCGTAGCACAGTTCACTATTTTTAGCAATTTTTCGGGTCCTAAACTTCCAGAGTCGTTTTGAGGCCCTAAATGACGTTTTTTTGGCAATATACGGCTAGTGATTTTCTGATAAAATCATCTTTTCCATCGTAGTCCTTGGAGAGATATTTCCAATAGGGTATCATGCACATCAAATGGAGATAATATGACCAAGTCACGACCCTGGGAAGTTGGCTGTCCAACTAACCCCAACGGGGCTCATAAAATCTTGGTGTTACATCTCCTCGGGTTGGGGTTTTGGTTGTTTAAGGTTTTCTCTTATTGTTCAATAATAAAAAAGGCCCTTGAGTCTCATTGTAACACAGTTCAGAGGTATGTAGCCACCACATCTCTTCTCAGAGATAAGCTACCATCGCCGAGCTGGTCTCATTTCCATACTGTTTGTAAGCATATTTCATTATTTGATATTAATTGAAGGAAGTGTTATTTTTGTTGCATCTTTGTATTTATGGTTATATTTGTAATTTGTTGAATTCATGTTTAAATTCGGATCATACACCATACAAGAAGTTCAACATAGCTAGACATGGACATGGGTCACAACAAAAAAATAGAGGTAATGGTATTGGATGGTTGGAGTGTTAGATGTGTGGTAAAGATAATCTCAAGAGATATTTTTTGTAGTATCAGGGTGGTGGACCTCATATTTATAGTGCACAGGAGGTGCAAACTGTTGGGGATGTCGAGCAGAGAATTCCTCGTCTCTACGCAGCGCTATATAATAGGCAGGCAGATCCCCTAGTATCTATCATTGAGAGGGATGGTAAGCTTTGTGATCAAGTTGTTTCTATTTTGATTGGCATTGGATCTAATTATAGCTATATTAGTCCTGACTTGGTGGATAAGTATGGTTTGAATAAAGAAGTACATGCAAAATATTGGTTAGTACAGTTGAGTATAGGTACAAAGAAGAGAGTTCATCATTAGGTAAGAGCTTGTGCATTTGAACTAAATGGTATGCCTACATTTGGATCATACAGTATGTTGTTGGGTATGGACTAGTTGTATCTGCATAGGAACAATGTGGATTGTTATGACAAAGCCATTGAATGCTTGGATGACATGGAGAGAAAATAATCTTACATGGTAAGAAGAAAGCAACATAAGTTAGGATGGTGGCAACTATGCAGGCAAAGCGCAGTCGCAGAAAAGGGTGTGTATTATTTGCAGTACATATCTCTAGTGATAAAGGCAAGGAGGATGAGGATGCGAAAGTACCCTATTTTATAGTAGTTTCAAGGTGTGTTTCCAGCAGAGATTTCAAAGTTGTCGCCTCACAGAGAAGTAAACTTTTCTATTGAGTTGGTACCAGGGGCAACACCAACATCAAAGGCACCTTATAAGATGAGCACTCTATAGTTAGTAGAGTTGAAGTTGCAGTTGAAGGAAATGTTTAACAAAGGATACATTAGGCCAAGTGTATTGCCTTGGGGTGCACCACTATTGTTTGTGAAGAAGATGGATGGTACGCTCAGGTTATGCATTTATTACAGGAAGTTGAATAAGGTGACCATCAAGAGCATGTATCTATTGTCGAGGATAGATGACTTGTTCGATTAGTTGAAGGGAGTAGCAGTATTTTCAAAGATTGATTTGAGATTCGGATATCATCAGGTACACATTAAAGAAGATGACATCTACAAGACAACTTTTTGGACTAGGTATGGAAATTATGAGTTTGTTGTAGTTCCATTTGGTTTGACTAATTCTCTAGCTACCTTCATGTGCTTGATGAATAGTGTGTTGTGTCCTTATATGGACAAGTTTGTTATTGTATTCATTGATGACATCTTGATATATTCTAAGAATGAGGAAGAGAAAGCCGAGTATTTAGCAGCAATATTGAGATTGTTGAGAGAGCATCAGTTGTATGCTAAGCTCATTAAATGTAGTTTCTTTCAGATAGAGGTGCATTACTTGGTACATGTTGTTTCTAAGGAAGGCATAAAAATGGATCTAGAGAAGATAAGGGCTATCATGGAGTGGGCAGCTCCTAGACATATGGAAGAGATAAGATCATTAATGGGGTTAGTAGGTTATTATAGGAGGTTCATCAAGAACTTCTCCTGGGTTGCATATCCTATTACATCACTATAGAGGCAAGGTAAGAAATTTGAATGGACAGAGGAATGTGCAACAATTTTTAAGAAATTAAAATAGTTATTGACAAATGCTCCAATGTTAAAGATTACAGATCCAGACAAAGAGTTTGTGGTATGTACAGATTCTTGCAAGAGAGGACTTGGTGGAGTCCTTGTGCAGGAGGGACAGGTAGTGTGCTATGAGTCATAGAAACTAAATGAGCATGAGAAAAATTATCTAACTCATGATCTTGAGTTACCAACGATCATTCATGCGTTGAAGATGTGGAGGCACTATCTTCTTGGAAGAACTTTTGTATTGATGAGTGATCACAATGGGATGAGATACTTGTTTGACCAGGCGAATCTGAATTCCAGGAAAGCTATATGGTTGGTCACAATCAGTAAGTTTGAATTTGAGATTAGGTACATCAAGGGTAAAAAAACAGGGTTGCAGATGCTCTTAGCAAGCGGGTACAGGTAAATCACATTGCATCTATGATTTCTTATGGGACATATCTATAGGATCAGATCTTACAGGTAGGTCAATACGATAATAGGTACGTGGAGCTTAAGCACAAGTTACAACAAAGTATAGGTATAGGTACAGGTGCAAAGGATGTGGATTATGATATCTCAACAGATGACTTGATCAGATTTAGGGATAGGATATATGTGTTAGACAATAGTGATCTCAAGAAGATAATATTGAGGGAGTTTCATGCAAAACCGTATTCAGGACACCCAAGATATTAGAAGACGTTGACCGTAGTGCATAAGTTCTATTATTGGCCAAATATGAAAAAGATGTGGTAGAGTTTGTGGCTATATGCTTGGATTTTCAGCACGTGAAGGCAGAGTGTAAGCACCCATGCAAATTACTACAACTAATTCCAATTCTAGAGTGGAAATGGGGGGTCATTTCCATGGACTTCATTACAGGTTTGCCAAGGACATATAATCAACATGATTCCATCATGGTTGAGGTGGACATGTTGACAAAGGTAGCACACTTCATTCCAATGAATTCCACTTATTCAGCCAATGATGTAGCACAGGTCTTCATTAGAGATGTGGTCAGATTGCATGGTGTTTTGAAGAATATTGTGTCATACAGGGATGCTAAGTTCACTTCTAGATTATGGAAAGAGTTGTTTGGAAGTTTGGGTATAGAGTTGGCCTTCAACACAACTTATCACCCGCAGACAGATGGATAGACAGAGAGGGTCAACCAAATATTGGAGGACATGTTGAGGATGTATGCGATGCACCGACGGAGGAGATGAGAGGAGTATCTTCCATTGGTCGAGTTTGCTTATAATAATGCCAAGAGTCTTTAAGGATGAGTCTGTTTGAGACACTCTATGGGTAGAGTTGCAATACTCCCATTAGTTGGAGTGATCCAGTGAACAGGGTGTTGATTGGACCAGATATGTTGGCAAAGATGGAACAGGAAATGCAAGTAATCAAGAAGAATCTGAAGACATCACAGGACAAACAGAAAATTTATGCAAATCAAAAAAAGATGTTTAAGGAGTTTTAGGTTGGAGAATGGGTGTACTTGTGTATCAAGCCCAAGAAGAGTTCCTTGAGGATTAGATCATGTGCCAAGCTGGCACCTTTGTTTTGTGGACCTTTCAAGATACTTGAAAGGATCAGACCAATATCCTATTGACTTGCACTGCCTCTGACAGTGAAAGTCCATGATATTTTTCATGTGTCATTGCTTAAGAAGTGTGTTAAAGATGTTGATCATGTGATTGACTAGTTTGTATTGCAGGTGGACCCAGAAGCAGAATTCCAGTCGGAATCATAGTGTATATTGCCCAGAAAGACGATCATGCTCCAGAACCGAGCAATCGAGCAGGTTAAAGTGTTGTGGAAGCACTTTGGGCCTGAT
>APFE031083001.1:6903-45961 GCA_000404065.3 Pinus taeda | reverse complement strand
TGATGCTGCCTGTGGTCAGGTCAACCCTCTGTCTCCTATACTTGGCTTTACTATTCTCTGTGTTCATTCCCCCTCTCAGGGTTCACCACTCACTGTCTCTTTTGGTCGCTTGGACTCCTCCCAATTCGGGCTCCCGATCCCCCTCTCATTCAACTGTCTCTGTTCATGGCTTTAGCCATTCGATCTCTATCCATGTTCGGTTCCTCTTCCGCCTACGTCGATTCACCTACTGCAGCTACACTTGGAGTTCCTTGTTCGGCATCAGCATGAACGCTCGGGAAGTAGCCACCTGTCCCCATGGGAATGACGCCAACCTGATCGTCGATTCATTTCTTCGGTTATGTCATGGATATGTTTTTTCTCCACCGTGGCAGTCAAACAGATTTCAAATCCCTTTAGAACACGCCTTAATTCCCTATCGATTCCGCTTCTTTCTATCGGGTGCAATCTCAGCCGTCTGATCTGGGCTCCTCAAGATCCGACGTCATATGCACATCGAGCGCGATTTACTTGCTCGACTGATAACGCGCAATCAACGACGGTTTTCTCTCTCCTCCGCCACCACGTGTCGATCGGTGTATGGGATCGCTCCGCTGCTGTCCAAAACCTCTTACCGTTCAAGGACGCCGCGATCAAAACCACCGGTTTCCAGGGCGTGGGTCCCGCTGTTGTACTTTAGCACTTTTACCTTTTTCCGCCCACGGTCCTCTGATTCCCCATGCGACTGGGTGCTCGGGCTTTCCCATTTTGGCCTTGTTTGCCCAGCGATGCGCGATTAGCGTTAGGCACTAATCCGCTAATCGCGCATTGAAAATCACCTCCTTTTCCCGATCTGGGGCTTCCATAGGCTACTTTGGCTGCCTGTGCGGTCTCCATGGGCCTCGGTCTGCGCGCTTTGATCGAGGTCCTCGTCGTTCCACGTCGGCTGCCATGGCCACTGGTTCTAGGTGTTTTTGATGTTGTTTTGGATTTCATTAGAGATTTATTCGAACTGATTCAGTCATGGTTCTTGACAATCTTTCTATGGATCTGATTCGGATCAAGTGGGGATTGCAGTAAAGCTTGGTTCCATTAATTAGGCTGAGGTGGTGTAGCCTTGGGAAGCTCTTGTTGATTCTAGTTATAAGTCTCACATTCATGCTTGGAATATGGCACAATGGTGATTGGCTGAAAGAAATATTTGGTTCAACCAATCTATGGTCGGGTGGTACGTGCAAGTCCCAAACCTGGTTGGCCTAATAATTCAATAATAAGAACTATTTCTCCTTGGTATTTTATGAGCAAATGTATTGGTTCATATGAAGCATTTATGGCTGATGTATCCTTTTTATTTATGTTGGTTATATGCTGGTTATGAGCATGTTTTATAACAGTGATGATGTATGGCTCTCATCATGTTTTGATTTATAAATTAATGTACAATGAATATATGACCTAATAGATGATAATGCAACTAATGTGATAAGGCAGCAATGCTCCTTAACGATTCTCAGATAAGTATGAGACCCCTATCCTAAGATATGTTGTTATGACCTGTAGAATGCATATTTGTGACATGTTTGACGAAATTCTTGTCATGGCTAGTAGGGGTCCAACCAAGTCTTTGTTTAAGTATTTGCATTTGTATCATTGTTTGGGTGTTACTTTTCATTCCTGAAAGTTTCAGGGAGTTCTGGGTAGTGGCCTAAGTCCTGGCCTTGAAAAAGTGGTACAGAATCTAGTGCGCAGGCTTAGAACTAGCTGAAAAGGATCCTAGTCGCTTGCATGTCCATGCTGTGAGAGTGACTAGAGGGCTCCAGTCGCATGCATGCCCATGTCATGGGAGTGACTGAGGCTCTAAGGAAATGAAGTGTCAAGTTGTCTTAGGGGTTGATTACTTGGAAGGGTTGGTTGGCTCGTGTAGGTTTTGTGATAGGTGTATAAGGTTAGGTTGGTTGTGTGTTGTGTCGGTTCCACTTCCTTAACTACATATGGAGAGTTGAATTATATTGTAGTAGCCTCTTGTCACATGCTTACCCCGGTGGACCAGTTAACTTGGGTAAATGTTGGAGGAGGGTGTTACAGATAACATCTCAGAAAGAGTTCCAAGTGGGTGAAACTGTGAACAGAGTCAGTTCCTCGACCCTTTTCTCACACTAAGTTTCCCACCAGTCCTTGACATGGGGAGTGACATTAAGCAGTGCAAAAGTAATATTCTCCCTATCGGAGAAACTATGGACTGAAAAATAAGCCTTCAATAGATTCAACCATTTATTACAACATCTGCATCTATTTGACCTTCACATATAGGGATTTCAAATTTCACTTGTACCTTGAAGGGGGCGGTGTATTCGAAGTGACTGTTGGATGAAGATGTGTTGTCGGTGGGCATCCACTGAAGGATATGGGAAAAGTTGTCCATCATCTCATTCCTTTACCGCTCAAGGGCTTCTTCGAGCAACAGTTTGATAGGATCTCCTGCTCCCTCATCTTTCTTTTCTTCCTCCATGGGAGGTTGTCGACGTTAGTGAGGACGGTCTTGCAAGGGTTAAACCAGTTCAAGTCCCAACTCCTTATACCCCGACCTCATTGGGGACATGCACAAAAAATGGAGGAAGCGCAGACCACCCTAATAAAACTAATCTGGATTTAAGCAGGAATGAAATGAAATATAAATATTAACAAAAACACAGAGCTGCAATGAAAACAAGACTTTAATTCATTAATAACAAAGTACTAAAAATTGTTACATGTAGAATGTAAATAAACTAGTTCTGGCGATGGTAGATTATCTATGAGAAGAGATGTGGCAACTAGTTACCTTCTAAATTGTGTTACAATGAGGCTCAAAGACATTTTTACCATTAAGAAACAATGGTAAAGCCTAAACATCCAAAAACATAACCCTAGGAGATGAAGCACCAAAAGCTTGTGGGCCATGTTGGGATTAGTTATAACGTCAACTTTCCGAGGTCACAACTTTGGCATACGATCTTTGTTTGACTATCATGTTATTTCGTTTCGAAGATATCCAAGAGAAGGTCAAAAAAAGACCATTTAATTCGATTTAAAAACGTCTTTTATGCCCTTAAAACGACTCCAAAGGACCCGAAAAAACTACCAAAAATAGTAAGTTGTGCTACAATTAAGGAAACTGAAAGAAAGAACGATGGGGGTCCAAGTGGAATAGGCTGATGACCACCAATATCCACTTGAATTAGTCCTCCCCCCTCATGAAGCAAGGACCCCCTTTACGGTGGGTGCCTCCATGAGATGGGGAAACTTATGTTGAACTTGGTCCTTGGTGAGCCACTTACTTTGGTGCAGGAGTTGGCCAATTTTAACAACCTGATACAGTTGGATCTTCTATTTGTGAGTGGTCTTGATCTGTGTGTCCATAATCTAATCAGTTGTGTCATGTTCCATGTAATTTGAGTTGAGCTCTATTGGTGTTAGTTGTTCTACAATGTTTGATGTGTCCAACAATGGTGGAAAGTATGGCTGAAGGTGGTCCACATTGAACACTAGGTACAATGAAAGAAATGGGGGAATGTTGAGCTTGAAACCTTTGTCACCCACAACCTTGGTGATGGTGTACGACCCATATCAGAGTGGTCAAATCTTCTGATGGGCTCTAACAAGGCGTTTTTTTCTGCAAATCCAACCAGACTTTGTCCACCACCTGAAACTTATGTGGCACCCAATGTTGATCATTTCATTGCTTGTACTTGGCATTGGACTTCTCCAAGATGTCGTGAACCTACTGGCGGATGTGCTTGATGCATTCAATAAACTTGGTTTCTTTATCAACCTTTGACTGTACATGTGTGGATTTTGTTTGTGTAGTCGCATCAGGCATGACAACATCAATCCGACACAATGGTTGAAATCCTAGACCCACTTGAAAGGTACTGCGACCAGTCAAGCTATGGAGAGCTCTATTATAGCTATGTTTCACATAGGGAAGACTCTCATCCCAGGTTCATGGATGCTTGGAGTTGTACATGCGGAGTTATCATCCTGTTGATAACCTCTGTATGGCCATTAGTCTAGGGATGGAATGCAATCGACTTGATGTGCTTGGTGTCCAATAGTGTTCAAAGTCTCGAACAAAATGTGCTAATGAACCTTCTATCCTGATATCATATAATGGTCTATGGGATTCAAAAATGTACCTACACTCGTTCAAAGAAGAGTTTGGCAATGTCCTCTACTGTGATAATCTTCTTGTAGGTCGCTAATATAGCCATCTTAGAAAATATGTCCACGACCACAAATACACAGTCATTACCATGATTGGTAGAATGGAGGCTAGAAAAACAGTCCATGGAGATGGATTCCCAGGGCTGGCTAGGAGTAGGCAGAGGAGCGTACAAGCCTTGCTTCTTGATGGTTGGTTTGGCGATGGCACAGACAGTGCAGGATCCAATATATTTTCCAACATCCTCTCAAGTTTTGGCTAATAAAAATACTTTCGTAGTACAACCACAATTTTCTCCACACCAAAGTGTCCTTTGACCTGACTGTAGTGCACCTCCCAAATCAGCTTGGACCGCTCGCTTGAAGGAACACAAAGGTGGCCTAAGTAGCATAATAATGCGTCTTGGAGGTGGAAATATGGAATTTGCGTTCCATCCACTGGCATCTGGTATGTGGTGGCGAACTTTAGATCATTTTTGCACAGTTGCGTCCATTCAGAGGCCTTGTGGCCACAAGAGTTGAAAACAATAGCCAGTGCTGCAACTGGGGGCTGACTAAGGCAATCTACAACACCATTGGTGCTACCCTTTTTGTATTTAATGTTTAAGTAGAATTTTTGCAGATATGTAGACCACTTCTGATGGCGATCATTCCGCAACTTTCCTTGTGTCTGTGTAAACTAAAGAGGTTGGTGATTTGTGTGGATGATTGTCTCCTTCCCCAGAATGTAATGTTTCCATTGCTTATAAGCTTGCACAATAGATACATCTTTTTATCATATGTGGGGTACCTCAGAATTGTATCAGAAAGTGTCACACTATGATAGGCCATCAGATGCTCTGCTGCATGAGGACTGCACCAATAGCATAGTTAGAGGTGTCTGTCTTAATGTCAAATGGTTGCTGCAAGTCTAACAATATGAGTATAGGTGCAGAGCAGAGGTGATGCTTCAACTCAATGAATGCCTTCTGTTGGGACTTAGAACATGAGAACTTTGCTTTTGCTCCGCCCTTGATAATATAACTCAAAGGCCATGGGAGAATCCCAACACGAACCTTTGATAAAAATTTACAAGGTCCTAAAAGATGCGAAGCTCTATCGGAGTGGTTGGGGCTGGGAAATCATGAATGACTTGGACCTTAGCCAGATCCACATGCACGCCTCGCTCATCTATGATGTAACTTAGATATTGGACCTGGCTCATGGCAAAGGTGCATTTCTCCATGTTGGCACATAATTTATGTTGTCACAAGGTTTGAAGAACCTGTTGAATGTGTTGTAAGTGCTCTTCCCAACTCTTGTTGAAGATGAAGATGTCTTCCAAACAAACAACCACAAATGAGTTGGTGAAGGGCCACAAGATGTCATCCATCAGCCTCATAAAAGTAGTAGGGGCATTTGTCAACCTAAAAGGCATGACCAACCATTGAAAAAGGCCTTCCTTGGATTTGAAGGTGATCTTCCATACATTTGTGGGCTCTATTGGAACCTGGTGATAGCTAAACTTTAAATTGATCTTGCCAAAATACTTGGCCCCTTTGAGCTAGTCCGAAGGTCATTAATCTATGGGATTGGATACCTGTTCTTGATAATGATTTTGTTTAGTGCTTGCTAATCAATGCAGAGCCTTTGGGTCCCATCCTTCTTGTGTACAAGTACAATCGACATCCCACAAGATGAGGGACTTGGTCAGATGTGCCCTTTTTGCATCAACTCCTGGATCTGCCGCTTGATCTCTTCATTTTCCAGAATAGTGCAGTGATATATTAAACCATTGGGTAGAGGTGATAAAGGAGTCAAATCGATCAAATGCTTAACCTGACAATGCAAGGGTACCCTTATGGGAAGAGAAGATGTACTTGTATTCTTCCACGACCTTATCAACTTGCTTCTGTCGCATGGAAGAACCCTTCCTAAGGGCCATGAATGTGGCCATGATCTTCCACTTACTTTCAGAGTGAATCAGAAAGAAAACAAATTTCTCGATATGGGAGATGATCTTACTACATTTCTTAGTAGAGATCAAAGAGATGACGATATGCGCGACTATCTACAGTATCCTGTATAACTTATTTCCAAAGTAATAATAACAATGTGAGGCTTAGACTCATACACATCATGACATTTCCACAAGTATGGTTGGCCTAATAATACATCACAAACTTTAAGAGGAGTAACGTCACACAATACCTCATCCATGAAGGGTTTGACGTTGTAGGGAAGGCAACACTGTTGACTGATGCAGAGATCTTGGTGGAGCCACCTGATGGTGTATGGTTGCAGGTGTGGTGTGGTCAGTAGACCTAATTGCTTAACGAATTTTCTTAAGATGAGCTTCTTTTGGCTCCCACTGTCAACAATGAACTGCAATGATGACCGACCCCTTCACCCACATCTATGAGTGGAAGAGACATTTCCCTTCCTCTAGGTCTTAGGGCTCAATCTTTTGAACCTTGGTGGTGACAAGGATGGCATTGGGTTTCGCATCAATAATCTGCTTCCCTTTGTCATCCCCATATTAGGGTTTGAATCAGAGTAAGAACATGCATCTGAATTCAAAACCTTCAACTTGACCACTAGTGACTTCTTGGCATGACACTCACTTGTGTTGTGAGTGGTGCTCTTGTGGAACTCACACTTCCTGTTGTCTTTCATCTTCGTGGTGTTGTTCTTTGCTTGTGGCGTCGATGGGTTATCCTAGGTCGCCCCCCTTGGATTTATCTTTTGTTTTGTGATGTGGGGGTGTCTTTTCCTTGCTTCAGATTCACAGATCCAAAGTCTCGCTTCTTTTGTTTAGATTTTTGTTCAATCTTGACAACATATCGGTATGCTGCACCTAATGGGGAATTGTCTAGGAACTCCATTATTTATTGAATCTATTTGTTCAGACAACCACAGTACTTGAGCACCAGATGTCACTCAAAGTCTTTAATACCCAACTTTATGTGTAGAGTATGAAAAATATTTGTGAACTCATGCACATCTTGGTCCCTTTGTTGTTGTAGTGTAGTCCATTGTATGTATTTGTCCTCATAACTCCCCACAGGGTAATATTGTTCCTTGACAACGTCTCGGAAAGAGTTCCAAGTGGGTGCGACTGTGAACATAAATGATTCCTTGAGCCTTTTCTCATAGTAAGTTTCCCATCAGTCCTTGACATGGGGAGCGACCTTAAGCAATGCAAAAGTAATCTTCTACCTATCGAAGAAACTATGGACTGGAAAATAACCCTCCAGCGGATTCAACTATTTATCTATAACATCTACATCTATTTGACCTTCAATTATCTTGTACCTTAAAGGGGGCGATGCCTCCAAAGTGATTGTTGGAGAAAGATGTGTCGCTGGTGGGCATCTGCCGAAGGATCTAGGCAAAGTTGTCAATCATCTTGTTCCTTTGCCACTCAAGCACTTCTTTGAGTAGTAGTTTGATAGGATCTTCCGCTCCCTTGTCTTTCTTTTCTTCCACCATGGGAGGTCGTCGGTGTCAACGGGGATGGTCTTGCAAAAGTTCAACTAGTTCAAGTCCCAAGTCTTTATACCTCGACCTCATTGGGGACATGCACATAAAAACATAGAAAGATTAGACCACTATGATACCACTCATCCAGATTTATGCAGGAATGAAATGAAATACATATATAAATAGAAATACAAAGCTACAACGAAAACAAAACTTTATTTCATTAATAACAAAGTACTGCAAATTGTTACATGCATAATGGAAATAAACTAGTTTGAGTGATGGTAGCTTATCTTTGAGAAGAGATGTGGTGGCTACTTGCCTTCTGCACTGTGTTACAATGACGCTCATAAGCCTTTTTTATCATCAAGAAACAATGGGAAACCCTAAATATCCAAAAACCTAACCCTAGGAGATGAAGCTCCAAAAACTTGTGGACCTTGTTGGGGTTAGTTTGAATGACAACTTTCTAGGGTTGTAACTTTGACATATGATCTCCGTTTGACTATCATAATACCTTGTTTCAAAGAACTGCAAGAGGAGGCTGAAAAAAGTTTAATAAATTGGTCTTGCACTTTTTTAGTCTCCCCATTTTCCCCAAAAAATGTCGTTTAGGCCCTCAAAATGGTTTTGGAAGTTTAGGACCCAAAAAATGGCCAAAAATAGTAAGTTGTGCTAATTAAGGAAACTGAAAGAAATAATGGTAGAGGTCCAAGTGGAATAGGCAAGTGGCCACCAATATCCACCTGGATCATATTAGCCTTTAACTCATGACCTTTTGGAGCCTCAAGGAGGGAAAGGATGATGGGGATCTACCTCGCTCATAGGAAATATCATGAATTATAAATCATTATTGACTTGCAAGTATTATCTACACAATATGACAAAATATTCTACAACTCAAATCCACATTTTTCTCCTAACTCCATTCTTAACATCATAAACAAAACTTATATAAGGATTTATGGATGATTATTATCTACATATTATTCCATAAGTTATTTTATAGCCCCAGTCTAAACCATTGCATAACCACGAAATTGTTTTATTTTAATACTAGGGGTTTGGTGATTGGACAAAATGACTTGTGTTAGGCTGAAGATTAAACCCACTTATTGCAACTAAACCCTTAGGATATATGCAAAGAACCACAAGTGACTTTGCTTAGAGCCTAGACATCCCAGTGGAGTAGTGCCTACACTGTTAGTCAAGACACTTCAATCCAATGTGATCATTATTGACCAATACACTATTAGTAGGATTTGAATCTAGGTGGGGCAGTTAACAAACAAACACCTTACCATTTGAGCTATGTCCTCGTGACAAAAAAAATATCATCATAGCAAATAGTTTTTTGCTTTCAAGGATGACAAGAGAGTAAGTTTTGATCTATTTATGTGTGCATGAGAAATGTAATGTAAACCTTACACATTTAACCACTACCCTGTGACCTCATGACAAACTTAGAGACTAGAAACCCTTATAGAATTGAACTTGGTAATTGGTGAAAAACTTTTTTTTTATGGGTAGTTCAACAACACCTTTGAGCAACAATTATGAAATCTAAGAGAATTGGTCATTGCGAAGATTAAATACAAGTGGGAACCTCACAATTTGCAAAGCTAAGTTAACATGAAATTGAAAACGTCAAACTTAAAATCAAGACGTTAACGTTAACCTTTCAAATTTCTTATTTAAAATTTGAACCTAGCCTAAGAGGTTACCTCCACGTATTGGAGGCATTGGAAGTATTGATCCTCACCAAAAGGCAGCCTATTGGAGGCATTGGAAGTATTGATCCTCACCAAAAGCCATAAAATTGTTAGAAACACGAACGAACGAACGAACTATGATCCTCCTCACCAACAAGCGTAAAAAAAAGCGTGAGAACTATGATCCTCCTCACCAACAAAACCGTTAAAAAAAAGCGTGAGAACTATGATGAACCGTGAAAAAACATGTGAGAAAAGAAGGAAGTGAAAGAAATGAATGAATCCTTTTGCCATTTGGATTGCAATGGACCGCGGCTATACCAGAAATACAACAAGTGTTTCACATCCGAACGTCAATATTCGAGTGCATGTTGCGATCAGTGACGGAGCGTGTCATAATACCCAAGAGATAAACCGACGCGGAGGTGGCAATCAAAAAGCCATTGTCGAGGAAAGGATGGAGTAACGAGCTTCCACCTCTGGCTCAGAATCAAACTGTCCCATCCGTGTCACCAAAATCACACTTTCTGCGATTGCTGCGTTCTCTTCTATCTCCTCTCCACCAGAAACACACCCTGACCGTCAGATCTATCAAAATCACCTGGAGTTTACCCAAAACCCAACACTAAAATGCCATGAACCCCATCCACTAATTATTTGAAAAATGGCAGCATGTAGTATCCTTCGCTGCGCTCCAAAGCTCTGCTCAAATACACTCCAAAACCCTACAGGTCCTCTGCAACATTATCCCCAGAACCACACAGGTCTGCATTCGGACAGTTTCCTCCCAGCTCACTGTCTCTGCAGTTCTGTATGCTCGTCGCATGTCGCCAATACCCACAAAAATTTCCCCTCTAAAATCCCTACAATAGGCCCCAGAGCCCATGCAGGAAGCCCGATTTCGCAATTTTTTCTCCAAGAAGAAGAAAATGATGACTTCTATTCGGACGATGTTATAAAGGAAGAGTGTGGCGTGGTGGGAATTTATGGCGATCCGGAGGCGGCACGGCTCTGTTATTTAGCGCTGCACGCCCTGCAGCACCGTGGTCAGGAGGGGGCAGGAATCGTAACCGCGACCGATGGGGTTTTGCATACCATAACCGGTGTGGGCCTCGTTGCTGATGTTTTCGACGAGTCCAAGCTCAACAAGCTCCCGGGGAACTCAGCCATCGGTCATGTGAGGTACTCTACTGCTGGTTCTTCTATGCTTAAAAATGTCCAGCCATTTGTGGCCGGCTATAAGTTTGGCTCTCTTGGTGTTGCGCATAATGGGAATTTAGTTAACTATCAGACCCTTCGGGCTAGGCTTGAAGAAAATGGTTCGATCTTCAATACTTCTTCCGATACAGAGGTTGTGCTTCACTTGATTGCTATATCGAAAGCTAGGCCATTTTTGCAGCGGATTGTCAATGCATGCGAGCAGTTAGAGGGGGCTTATTCTATGGTTTTCCTTTCTGTGGATAAATTGGTGGCTGTCAGGGATCCGTATGGCTTTAGGCCCCTGGTCATGGGGAGGAGGAAGAATGGGGCTGTTGTTTTCGCCTCCGAGACCTGTGCACTGGATCTCATTGAGGCGAAGTATGAGAGAGAAGTGAATCCCGGGGAGGTCGTCGTGGTGGACAAGGATGGGATAAGTTCTCTGTGTTTACTGCCTCATCAGCAGAGGAAAGCCTGTATTTTTGAGCATATTTATTTTTCTTTGCCGAATTCGCTCGTCTTCGGGCGATCGGTTTATCATTCCAGGTACACTATCGGTGAGATCCTCGCCGATGAAGCTCCGGTGGATTGTGATGTAGTCATTGCGGTGCCAGACTCAGGGGTTGTCGCTGCACTTGGTTATGCTGCCAAGGCAAATGTGCCTTTCCAACAGGGCCTGATTAGGAGTCACTATGTGGGGAGAACGTTTATAGAGCCTTCTCAGAAGATTAGGGATTTTGGAGTGAAGCTGAAGCTTGCTCCGGTGAAGGCGGTCTTGGAGGGCAAGAGGGTGGTTGTGGTCGATGATTCAATTGTGAGGGGCACAACTTCGTCCAAGATTGTGAGGCTGATTAAAGGAGCAGGGGCTAAAGAAGTTCACATGAGAATTGCTAGTCCTCCTATTATAGGCTCTTGTTACTATGGTGTTGATACACCCAGTAGGGAAGAGTTGATTTCCAATAGGTTTAGCATTGAGGACACCAGGAAGTTTATCGGTGCAGATTCACTTGCTTTCTTGCCACTCGAGAGGCTTAGGAAACTGTTGGCGCATGAGGCTCCAACATTCTGTGATGCCTGCTTTTCTGGAGAATACCCTGTCCCTCCTCGAGAACTTAAAATTAAGAGAGTTGGGGATTTTGTGGATGATGGGTTGAATGGTAGTGTTGAGTCTGGATGGACAGAGACTCCTAAAGAACAAGTACTTGGACCTGCGGGTGTAGCTTCGTAATCTTCCTTTTTATGTATTTTGTAACCTTTGTTGTTAAGTTGTGACTTGTGAAGTATTTTGGCTCAAAATGCAGCTTTTAGTAGCGTGCCACGTTAAATTGTGGGGGTGCATACTTCTTTCAGATGAGGTCCTAGTACTGCGTTATTTGTGGGCAAGGTTTGTCATCGAAATCTATTATTACTTTTGAAATATTGTGAAAATGCGCATGAAATAACCGTTCTTGGACAAAAGATGAATAGTTTCATTTCGCGGAGAAAAGATGATTATTTTCTGTAAGGGTTGACAAAGACACCACAAGAGGCACTTATCAGTGATGGCCTCCTGAATGTGCTAAGTTTTTGTACTTAGGATGCGTGTTTTTTGAGTGCTGCCATTCACTAGTCTTGCTTATTTTATATGAAGAAATTGATGATATTGTAAGCACTTGTTTTGGAAAAACTTGTAACAAAGTTTCACCCCCAGGGTTTCGAGGGGGAGCACCCTAAACCCTAAACCCCCCTGGATATAAGGGTGTAGTCTTCGCCCGAGACCTTAGGCATAAAAAATTGCTATGCGTTTTTTTCCAGAACAAATGCTTACAATATGTCATTCTGCAACAAATAACATCTGTAGTCACATGGTTGATTTTTAACATTCCTTCTGTTTATGTGTGGATTACTGAATACACGAGTATGCACCGTAGCCATCTGGATTACTGAATACACGAGTATGCACCGTAGCCATCTTTGGTCATTTGATGTTGGTTTCTTTCTTTTGATTTAACTAATTTCTATTTAGAATTAACGTTGCTAGGATTTTGGATGCAAGTTTGCATATCCCTTGTTGTCATGTATATCTTATCTGATAAATCATAACGTTTTAATATTTACTAAAAAATCAGGAACAGTGGGAGCAAGAGTGGATGGAAAAGCGACAATATTTTATCTTACATATTTTTGTTCAGAAGCAGAAGGAAAAAACCAGAGTGAAACCATCTTGAACGATGATTTCAAGGGACTTATCTTATTCCCTCATTGTCCTTTTTGTGTTGTTCTCCCCTTCCCCCTCCCCCACTTTGGAGATTTTTTAACATAAACTTGGATTTTTACATAAACTTAATATAAATAAATATATATGTATGGTAATTTGTATATTTATTATTATTATTATCCGGATTTTTACATAAACTTAATAAAAATGTATTATTATTATTATCCAATTTTAAAATCACGGCCAATCCAGATACCTTTCTTTTAAAGAGTGACACTAGATGAGTACTACGAGAAAATGTATTATTATTATTATCCAATTTTAAAGTCACGGCCAATCCAAATACCTTTCTTTAATGAATGCTACTAGACACCTTTTAAAGAGTGCCTTTCTTTTAAAGAGTGCTACTAGATACCTTTTAAAAGTGCTACTAGATGAGTGCTACGAGATGTAAATGTCATTGTTAAAGAGTGCTACTAGATGAGTGCTACGAGATGTAAATGTCATTGTCAGAATGACTAACATCAGATGCTTTCTTTTAAACAGTGCTACGAGATATAAATGTCATTGTCAGAATGACTAACATCGGATGCTTTCTTTTAAACAGTGCTACGAGATATAAATGTCATTGTCTGAATGACTAACATCGGATGCTTTCTTTTAAACAGTGCTACGAGATATAAATGTCATTGTCAGAATGACTAACATCGGATGGTTGAGGTTTTGAGTTATAAAACATATGAGGCTCTGCGGTATAGCAACATATCCTGCAAAAGGAAGGTGAGGATACAAAAACTTGTGTACTTTAAGATCATTTTACCATATATGAATCACATGGAGGCATCTTATAAAGAATTATACTATTTTTGTATATGAATGATTTAAAATATACACAGATTAGTTTGGACTATTTTTGTATATGAATGATTTAAACTATACACAGATTGGTTTGTCCATGAAAGATTAAGCCTTTAAGATCCTAAATTGCCAACCACTTCGATGGGTGGCAACAAGAGTCACCTCTCTCAGTGTCATTCTGTGACCATCCAGGCTGGGTATCTCTCACTTTGTGAGTGAATATCATTCTCCAGTTGAATATCCAATATGCTCGGTGACTTTGTAACATCATACCACACCAGACCCCTTTTATTACCAAGGTGATCGGAGTATTTATTAATGGGGAACTTAGCTTGGCAAGGAATGAATGTATAACTTGGAACCTAGAAAAGGTACCTTTTCCCTTCCTAAATAGAGCAGCCTTTCCTGATGTCAGGTTGCAAAGAAGTATCAAGGAAGCAAATCTATCTCAAAGGATAACTACTAACCGAGGGATGTGCTTTTTGTCTGACTCATATTGATAGAAAGCAGTTAGTGAAGTCTGAACTTTTCAGGTTTAAATGGTATGTGTGTGCTTGTATTGAATGGTCTGAACCTTGTCAGGCTCGTCATGTTACCTTACACATTGTTGCGTCACTGTACTGTCTTAGTTTTGGAAAAGTGAGAATTATATATTAATCTATTGAAATACCAGCCAAATTTTTTTAGAATATAAACCGTGCGCAAAATCACCTCTGCAAAGATCTTGTTGATACCCATAATTGATTGTGTCACTGGAGAACTGCAATCGACTTTCTGACCAGGGTTATGATCAATTTTTATTTATCGATATGCAATGGGAAAATGCATTTATAAAGGAAGGACAGATCTGGATATATGGTCAAGAAAGAAGAGAAGAGGCTAGTTGAGTTGCTTCCCTTGACCTAAAAAGTTTTAGGTGAAGTTTTTAAAAGTGGGGACTTCATCTTGATGCTAATGCTTCGCATGAAAGAAATTAAGATTTGTTTTGATAATTGAAAGTTGATTTCTTTGTGGCTAAATTGGGCGAAACTGGCCCCTTCCATATATGTTTGGCGAAATAATGGGGCCATGATAATCTCCAGTTCTGGCAAAGACCAAATCTGACTACTATTCTGTGATTCTCTGTCCTGCTATTAGACCCAATCTATTCCTTGTGCACATTCGGACACAACTTACAGTCAAGTTCAGTGACTTTTATGGTAGTCTTCCTTGCGAGATGGGCATAAACACATCACCACATAATAAAATATTTTTTGTTTTTTTACCGAGTATAAGATTTTGCTTCATTAAGAGAAGCTCGTCCAGGGACTCTTTTCCAGAGTATGAAGAAGTTGAGGATGTTAATGGGGAGAATGCTCTGTGATGGGTGCTCATAATCATCTGATCCTGAAGGCCAAGCTTGAGGAAATTTGCTTTATTTTTAATATATCTTGATTAACGAGGTTGATCATCCTTCGATAGATACATTTAAAGCCACACCCTTTCTTTCCGGACTTGTTAATATGTGAGCAATTACTATCCTTTGGAGGATAAGCTGATTGTTATTTTCAACTCTTGTTCTGAGCCATAAGAACGGTACAGTAACTTTGAGGCAAACTATGTATAATTTGTATTCTGGTGACGTTTTGATTGGGTCAACGAAGGAATAACGGTACCTTTGAGGCAAATTTGCAAATTATGTAAAATCGAGCATGTTCACTAAAATAGAGTATTTTTAAGTGTGATTTTTTGGAAAAATGGCTGGTTTATTTTCTGATTTAATTTGTCTTGAATTTGGTAGGGATTTATTGAAATCACAAGTTTGATAGGTGAACTCTTTACAATTGAAGTGCCCTAATGGATTTGAAGGTGCTGAATCCATATATGCAAGGTGCTGAATCCATATATCCAGTCAAAAACCAGTTTAAACAACACAAATCAAGATTTGACCACAATTCTTTTTATGGGATTCCGGTCAGAAATTCACCAGAAACTCCAAAAAATTACACTTAAAGACTACTCTCTTAAGTAGTATCACAATTAAAGACTACTCTCTTAAAATTACTTAAAGACTACACTCTTAAAACTATTATCTGGTGAGGTTTTGATTGTGTAAATGGAAGAATAAGAAAAATCACACTTAGAGACTACTCTCTTAAAACTACCAAAATTTGTATTCTGGTGAGGTTTTGATTGCGTCAATGAAGGAATAAGTTCTATGGCTCTGTTGGGAGAGGCAGGCTAGTTTGTCTATCATATCCATTCTAGATCGTGGTTTCTGTTTCTGTATTTGGAGCAGCATTTAGATATGCTTCTAAAAGTAGGTGTTTTGCTTCATCAGGCAGAGTTGGGCTGCTATCACGCTGGAAAATATTTATTGAGCCTTCAAAACTTCAGCGGGCACTGTTGGGCTGTTATCACGCTGGAAAATATTTGTTGAGCCTTCAAAACTTCAGCGGGCACTGTTTGGCTGTTATCACGCTGGAAAATATTTAGTGAGCCTGCCTAAATTAATTAGTCAAAGATTTTCCAGGGAAACCTAATTATACTCTCGCCTCCATGGAGACTAAAGAGTTCATGCTACTGATTTAGAGAATAATATTTTTTTAAGATTGTTAGATTGATCAAATGGCAACCCTAAAAATTCGAGTCTTATGACATGGTTTTGTTAACATGGAGTTTTAACTTTTTGAAAACAAACGGGATTTCCAATAACCTGGGCATCATAAACACTTTTTAGTGTTGACTGTTTGGTTCTTATCAGGCTGGAAAATATTTATTGAGCCTGCCTAAATTAATTAGTCAAATATTTTCCAGTGAAACCCAATTATACTCTCGCTTCTATGGAGACTAAAGAGTTGCTGCTATTGATTTAGAGTAATAATTTTTTAAGATTGTTAGATTGATCAAATGACAACCATAAAAATTCGAGCCTTGTGACATGGTTTTGTTAACATGGAGTTTTCACTTCTTGAAAACACATGGGATTTCCAATAAGTTGGGCATCATAAACACTTTTTAGTGTTGACTTGCTTTCGTGTCAGTTGAAGAAATACTCATAATTATTGACAATTATGTGATGTGTGCGTTTATTGAACACCTTAAATATAAAAGTGTCGACAACAATTATGAAGGAAACACTGGATGTTAGTTACTAATAGAGTTCGGGTGCTGATGGAAGACGGTATAGAGTAAATAGTTGTTTCCCATATATTTGTTTCGACAAAGAATATGTGCAGTGCCCGTCTTCAATTCTAGTTGTTCTGGGCACCAAATTTCTATTAATTTAGCTTAATGTTCTTTTTCTTAACTAAGATCACCGAGCTTTCAGTGGACGATCACATTTTCTTAAAACATATTTTGGTTCGAGCTTGCAGTGGAGGCTAACATTTTTTTAAACATATTTTGGTTGGAGCTTTCGGTGGAGGTTCACATTTTCTTCAAACATATTTTGGCCTTTACAGAAATAAAGACATACAGGTTTTCTACTATACAATAAAAAACATCCCTGGATAAGTAGTTTGCTTCAGCAGCCCTACTGCTCAGTGCTGGCGCTGGGGCTGCAGTGTTTTGCAATAGACCATTTAAATGTTAAAAAAACGGTCTGTTACTTGTACATATTGAGTTTAAAGCCATAAAGATGTTGATTTTTACTTTGAAAAGTGTTTCTGGTATGCATAAACCCTAAGATTATGTTACTTCCAAAAGTGTTTCTGGTATGCTTAAGCCCTTAAGATTATGTTACTTGCACTAGGTGAACTTTAGAATGTTTTTATAATATGATTAAACCCTTAGATTATGCTAGTTTTGTATACCAAACCCTTGTGCTAGAATCAACAAAATAATATTCACTAGTCTTAAACTATGTTATATCATTTCAACAAAATAATATTCACTAGTCTTAAACTATGTTATATCATTCTTGAGATATATCTTTTCTAGGATATGGAGAGGATTGCCCTATTTTGTATTTGAACTTTGCAAGGGGCATGGAATATTTTTCAGAAAGCATCAACTGTCCATGTCTTTGAATATTGACGTAGATTCAAAGGTTTGTAAGTCACAAAAAAGTTTCCTAATATATGTTAATTGTGTTGATTTTTTTTAAGTATGAATTAAACATTTTGACACGTTTCTATTTTTGAAAGTCATTGGAGGTGTCTTTTTTGAGGCCTCCTTCAATGGTTTTATACCTTTGCGATGCGATGTAATTTAAAGGATTATGGTTGTAGTATCGTTATAGTAAATAGATGACGGTTAATAGACGCTGCTTGATATTCAAATATTGCATAGGTTGGCTTTTCCCATTAAGGGTTTCTGGGTAAATTTTAGGTCTAATACGTAGGAATGTGTTATTATTTTGTTTTAAGTTTTTTTATAATCATTGGTTTGATTGAACCTGATAATGATGGGAATGTGTTATTATTGTGTTTTAAGTTTTTATAAGCAATGGTTTGATTGAACTTGATAATGATTTTGTTGGTAAATGTGTTATTATTTTGTTTTAAGTTTTTATAAGCAATGGTTTGATTGAACCTGATAATGATTTTGTTGGTAAATTTTAGGTTTAATAGGTGGGAATGTGTTAAAGTGTGTTATTATTTTGTTTTAAGATTTTATAGTATTTGTTTGATTGAACCAGGGTATTGATTTTTTGAGTATTCAAAATAGTTTTCATTCTTTTTATGGTTGGTGTAGATTTTGATTTATATGAGCATTGATTTTATGGTAAACAAGGTAAACAAGAACATAAGACATTTCCTCCTAAGGGATTTTGCAGTGGATACATAGTTATGTTTTTCAACTTGAGCTTGTTCAATTATTTGGTAACTAATACTAGGTTTTATTTATAGATGATCCCTTGAGGTTTACATGGATATATTTCTTTTTGATAGAAAAATGAAGTTTACTGTAATTCTTTTTTGGAAAAATGAATATAGAAGAAAATAAAGATGTTAATATAGTAGTGGAAAGTAATATATCAAATGTTCTTTAAACAATGCAGAACAGTATAAATGAAAAAATACGACTCCATATGCCTTTCTTTAGAGTAAAGCTGAAGAAATATTGAACTGTTTCTTTAGAGTAAAGCTGAAGAAATATTGAACAAAACAGTGTAAATGAAAAAATACAACTCCATATGCCTTTCTTTAGAGTTAAGTTGAAGAAATATTGAACAAAACATTGATGGAAAAAACAATAAGTATGTTTAGGTTTAGTGATGCAAAAACAGTGTAAGAGTTTTGGTTAGAGACATTGGATACTCCATGTTATTGAGAAAAATGATCACTTATTACTGTTTTTAGATAAAACCTCACAAAGCATGGTTCGGCTAAAAAGCTCCTTTAAAACATCTTTCTAAGTGCTTGGTTGTGATTCCAAAGTGCATGTTATAAAGGAGAAAAGTTCAGAGAAAAGTTCACTGGAAATTAAGGAAGAGAAGTTTGGTTACAAATATGGTGTAAAACAATAAAAGCTTGGGATCTTGTTAAAAAAGAAGATTGTTTATAGTTCACTGGAAATTAAGGAAGAGAAGTTTGGTTACAAATATGGTGTAAAACAATAAAAGCTTGGGATCTTGTTAAAAAAGAAGATTGTTTATAGTTCACTGGAAATTAAGGAAGAGAAGTTTGGTTACAAATATGGTGTAAAACAATAAAAGCTTGGGATCTTGTTAAAAAAGAAGATTGTTTATAGTCGAGTTGAATTTTTAGGGAGGTGAGAAGTACTCGTAATCATGGAGAATAATCAATAAAACAAATCACACAAAAAGAATAACCAATAAATAAAAATCACATAAATGTAGTTTTTATGGAAGGATGAATTCTTTGATTCAACATAAGAAGATAAAACAATCTCACAAAAAGAATAACCAATAAATAAAAATCACATAAATGTAGTTTTTATGGAAGGATGAATTCTTTGATTCAACATAAGAAGATAAAGTGGAAGAGAAGAACCTCATACCCTAGCGTGAGGAGATTAAACAATGAGGAGATTGACTCAAGAAATAAAGTAATTAGAAAGATATGCCCTTCTTCTTTGACTTTTGTTTTGCCTTTAATTTTATTTGCTATAATCACATAAATGTAGTTTTTCTGGGAGGATGAATTCTTTGATTCAACATAAGAAGATAAGTCGAAGAGAAGAACCTCATACCCTAGTGTGAGGAGATTAAGCAACGAGGAGATTGACTCAAGAAATAAAGTAATTAAAAAGATATGCCCCTCTTCTTTGACTTTTGTTTTGTCTTGAGTTTTATTTGCTATTTTTGGATGATTTTAACATGGTTAGAGATATAGTTCAAGGATGTAGTTGATTCAAAGCAAATTAATCTTTAAAAGAAAGTTGTGCCGGATTAAATAAAGGTTTTTAAAAGAAAGTTGTGGCGGATTAAATAAAGGTTTTGGACAAAAATAGGCATGAGATTTTGTTAGTTACCAGTGGGTGTCAAATGGGTGTTCAAGAGGAAGTTCAATGCTGAAGAATTACAAAGCTTGGTTGGTAGAAAAGGAATGTTCTTATCATATTAAAAAAAAATCTAGGAAACGTTTTTGAAGGTTTTATAGGGAAATGAAAAGAGTGGGTTTGCAAGATGAAGACTATTTTTTTAGGTGTAAAAAATTTAAAATTGTATCAAACGTTTGATATCTACTTTTTGATATTTGGATTTTGGAGAAGTACATTGATTATTATGTATATTTTAAGTAAAGTGATTACCAGTTTGTTTAAGTGGTGTTATATGTTGATGATAAACCATCAAAGATATTCATTTAAATTGTTTTTTAATATTTATTTTAATTGTCTTTTGAGTTTGATATGAGGGAGATATTTATTTTAATTGTCTTTTAAGTTTGATAGGAGGGTTTTTGGTGTTGCAAGTTTTATTTTGAATACACAAATAAAAAAGATAGCCTTTTGACTCAAAGGAAATATGTACATGGAGACAATATTGCAATTTGTAAGAATGTAAATCAATAAAAAAGATACTGTATATAGATACTCTTATTAACTCAAAAGAAATATGATGTAAGAATGTAAATCAATCAAAAAGATAGTGTAAATAGATACTCCTATGATGTAAGAATGTAAATCAATCAAAAAGATAGTGTAAATAGCTACTCCTATTAACTCAAAGGAAATATGTACGTTGAGAGAATATTGCAATATGTAAGAATGTAAATCAATCAAAGCTCATATTTTTATAGTTATAAAGTTATCTATCAAGTAATGTTTCAAGACACAAAAGGATGAAGACATGTTTTGTGTTTCTTATATGAGTGAAAGTTGATGTATGTTATGGGATGTTAGAAAGTTGATGTACGCTTGCTTTGTGCTAGGCTAGAGATTTCCTATACAATGAGAGTTTTACATAGATATATATCAAAACCAAGGAAGGAACATTGGACAATGGTAAAAAGGGTATTCAAATATTTGTGTGGCACTTTTATGTGATTTGTTACAAAATATTTTTTGATTGAATGAAGGAATAGATCAACAAAGGTGTACCTTGGGTTGGAGATCTTAATTCTAGAATATCTAGAGATATATGTGTTTAACTTATTTGATTAAGTGAGAAGTTAGATGAGCAATATGCATGTTGTAGTTGCATTATCAATAATAAAATTCTCTCATGCTAAGGATGCTATATAGTTGCAGAGTTCATACAAAAAGTAATAAATATATACAACAAGTGTCAAAGCGATTTTTTGTTGTTGTTGTAAATATAGGAAAAAAACCCTACTTGTCATGTGAAGACAAAGCATATTGTAGGGTAGTGCCATTTTGAAGGCAGGCTTCTTGGAGAAAATTTGACATATTGAAAAATGTTGTCGGGTTTTTGATACTATTTGGAAGTATTGAAAAGTGTTCATAGTGTAGGGAATCAATGGGCATTGTTGCCCCAAGCATTTGAGTTTCTCACTATTGGGTTTTGTTGCAAAGTATTCTACAAGTGAAAAATTGTTGGATGTGTTGTATTCTCTACAATTATAGATTATAGATCCCTGCATGTTTGGGGGAAAATATTAATCTCTACATGTTTGTTTCTTGATTGTGTAGATGTATTTTTAGGCAGTTTCAATGCATAGCTTTATACCCATTAACATCAGATAAGGGATTATAGATCCCTACATGTTTGGTGGGGAAATATTAATCTCTACATTTTTTTTCTTGATTGTTTAGGAGATTGCTAGGTGTATTTTTAGGCAGTTTCAATGCATGACTTTATACCCATTAACATTAGAAAAAGGATTATAGATCCCTACATGTTTGGTGGGGAAATATTAATCTCTACATGTTTGTTTCTTGATTGTGTAGGTGTATTTTTAGGCAGTTTCAATACATGGTTTTATACGCATTAATATTAGATAAAGGATTATAGATCCCTACATTATTATTAGATAAAGCATATTGTAGGTTAGTGCCATTTTGAAGGCGGGCTTCTTGGAGAAAGTTTGACATATTGAAAAATGTTGTCGGGTTTTTGATACTATTTGTAAGTATTGAAAAGTGTTCACAGTGTAGGGAAATCAATGGGCTCTTTTGCCCCAAGCATTTGAGTTTGTCACTATTGGGTTTTGTTGCAAAGTATTTTACAAGTGAGAAATTGTTGAATGTGTTGTATTCTCTAATATTATAGATTATAGATTCCTACATGTTTGGTGGGGAAATATTAATGTCTACATGTTTGTTTCTTGGTTGTTTAGGAGATTGTGTAGGTGTATTTTTAGGCAGTTTTAATGCATGGCTTTATACCCATTAACATTAGATAAGAGATTATAGATCCCTACATGTTTGGTGGGGAAATATTAATCTCTACATGTTTGTTTCTTGATTGTTTAGGAGATTGTGTAGGTGTATTTTTAGGCAGTTTCAATGCATGGCTTTATACCCATTAACATTAGATAAAGGATTATAGATCCCTACATGTTTGGTGGGGAAATATTAATCTCTACAGTTTTGTTTCTTGATTGCTTAGGAGATTGTATAGGTATATTTTTAGGCAGTTTCAATACATGGTTTTATACCCATTAATATTAAATAACAGATTGGCTTTAATTTAGTCTTAATAAATTAAAATTTATTATTACTATGAAATACTTAAATATTGTGTTGTGAACAATCAACGTTAATGCATTGAGATATAAAAATGTGTTAATGCATTGAGATATAAAATTGTAACTCTAAATTAGGTTAAACTTTCCTGATAAAAGTTTAACAGATAAATCATATGTACACTGAAAATGTGCATTTTTTTTGTTCTCTATCAATATAGATTTCTCAAAAGTTTAGTTGAGGCAACAACTTGAAAAAGTATGTCTACTATCAACTATGGGAAATATTAATATTTCTACTATCAACTATGAGAAATGTATTTTCACAATCTATATAACATAACAGAATGAACCCATTGGAAACACGGAGATTGGAATCTCTTCACAGAAAAACTATGAGAAATATGACCTGACAAATATACGTGCATATATTTTCACAATGTATATAACATTTGTGCATATATTTTCACAATGTTCATAACATACAAAGTGAATATATAGCAAAACACTGCACAGAAAGTGAATATATAGCAAAACACTGCACAGAAAAACTATGAGAAATATGCCCCGAAAATTCTAAGTGCATATATTTTCACAATGTCTATAACATAAAGAGTGAACTCATTGGAAACACTGCCGTTGGAATCTTTGCACAGAAAACCGTTTTTAAAATGCATGGGGTTGTACGCGATTTCTTTAATGCATTGCTAGTGGAAATGTGGGGAGTAATTCCAGGGTTATATAATGCATTCGTTTTCCTTTTTTCCATTACTAAACTGCTATTTATTTATAAGTTATCATTAAGTTTGAAATGATATTATTAGACTTGTGGATTGGGTCCAAACACTCTTTTGAAATAGTTTTAATTCTTTTTATTCTCGTTCCCTCCTTCCTATAAAATTTGAACCTACCTAAACCCAATCTTAAATTGAATCTAAACCCACACAACCACCTAAACCTAATCTATTCTCCATCCCTCCTTTATACCCAATCTTAAATTGAAACTAAACCCACACAACCACCTAAACCCAATCTCTCCTCCCTATAAAATTTGAAGAAACTAAACCCACACAACCACCTAAACCCAAACCCAATCTCCATGTAGGTAGTTTTTTTAAATAGGCTTATCACTGAGTTCAAACAAAATTTTGACACCAGATATCGAACAAAAACCTTGACACTAAATATCGAAGGTAAAAATTAAAACAAGCATCCTTTCTCACAGAAAGGAAACCCATGTAACCCCATATAGGAGTGGCCTCGGGAATACGAAAAAAAACCCACCGACCACCTCCTGCAAACGTTTTCCAAAAACCGTAGTACCGAAATCCTTGGGAGGACGTAAACTCTCCCAAAGATGAAATTAAGCCGCCCAAAAGCTTCCCACGCAGGCGAGAGGACCATAAACCACAAATAGTTTTGTTCATGTGGATGAAAGATTGGAAAAAAAACACTTGATAAACCACATTGAAGGAGATATTTTGCCTTGATAACAGAGAGTGACACTACTGACCTAAACTTCATGGGAGAATCCATATGTGAAGCAATCCAGATTTCAAAAAGAGGTGTGTGTCTGCGTAAAACTAGAGGAGGGAGACGTGGAAAAGCTCCACACCTAGATTTCTCCGATCAGAACACCGTTGCAGAGAAGGAACCCTCCGATATTGCCGCCGCCATTCGGGTCACCCTGAAGTCAGGGCACACGGCACTGCCGTTATATTTGCCACCACTTCGAGCAGAGAGCACCAGAGCCGTCAACTAGAGACGCCATACCCTCAACAAAAAGGCAACTGCCAAGCTATTTATCATGCCTGTTACTTTCCCATGCTGCTTGAAATTGTAATGAGAGGCTATGCGTGAACCCTTCGACCCAAATCCTAATGCCATGTATCACCCAAACTTGTCGCTCTGTCATCCATAGATTAATGGATTTGAAGTACACTAATTGTGAATTTTATTAGGTTAATGTTTGAGTCGAGAGGTTCATTTTATAGTTCACTTCCTACTAATAAATTTAAGGGAAAGTTTAAAATAAAAGAAAGGAAAAAGGTTGAAAAGTCGCAATCATAGATTAAAAAATTCAGTTGGGATACAATGTTAGTCCGAAATTTACTGTTGACTTCTCCTTACAAACATTGGGGTTATCTAGCCAGATTCTATGGTTTGAAAAATCATGATTTCTTAGGATGCATATTCGATATATCCTAAAAGATCTAAGAGGTATCTTAAAAAAATAATAATTTTTTTTGGAAGGTAACTTATGAGCCTAATATAAGTATGATTTGATTCTAGAGGCTCATTAGGATGAACTGTACATATCTAACATGAATTTATAGGGATCCAATTTTTTCATCTGTAAATTTGTAATTTTTTTTATGAGTTGACATTATTTAAATGTTTTGTATGGTTATTTATTTATTTTTTATTTATTTTTTAGATTTTATGATTTGAACCTACAGGCTCATTAAAATGAATCATACAGATTTAACATGAGCCTATAGGGATCCAATTTCTTCACCTGTAAATTTGTAAATTTTTTTGTGAGTTGACATTATTTAAATGTTTTGTATAGTTATTTATTTATTTATTTATTTTTTTTTAGATTTTTCATAATTTTTATTTTGACTACATGAGCAAAATTTCAATTCAATTTTGATGATGGACAGACACACATTACACATCATACAGAGCAGGGCGTGTAGAATTAGTGAATAAATGTAAGAGATTATTATTATTTAAATTGTTGTATTTTGTTATTCATTAAAAAAAACAAAAATTATATACATATTATATATATAAAACCAATTTAAACTCACTCTCTATTAAATTCACTCTTCTACCCAAAGTTATAACCATATTATGTATAAAAAAACAAGTTTTGGCAAAAGCACTGCATAGGGATTAAACCCACTCTATTAAACCTAGTCTTTTGAATCTAGATTCAATTATTGCTGGATCATTGTAATTTTAGTAGTGGACCTCAATTCTTGTGAATATTGGAAACTAGAACTTGGGTATATTTTTTAGATCTTTATTTTTTACAATTAATTCGGGATTCCAGCCTTATCAATGTCACGCTTTCCCTTATCAGACCAAAATTGACAAATGGTAGGTTAGGAGAGTGTGCAAAAGTTATATACATATTATGTATAAAAAACCTAGTTTTGGCAAAAGCACTGCATAGGGATTAAACCCACTCTCTATTAAACCTAGTCGTTTGAATCCAAATTCAATTATTGCTAGATCATTGTCATTTTAGTAGGGGACCTCAATTCTTGTGAAGTTTGGAAGCTAAAACTTGGGTATATCTTTTAGATCTTTATTTTTTACAATTGATTTGGGATTTAAGCCTTATCGATGTCACGTTTTCCCCTATCAGACTGTCACAACTCTTACCACATTAACCCGCATTCACATGCATAATTTTTTTTATAAGGTTTACCTCCTAACGAATATGTGTAAGCTATATGAGGTTAGTGGTATAAATGACTTGCATTAATATAATTACCCCATGATATCGTGCGGAAGGCGTACCAAAGGATCTGGGGAGTACATGGTTTATAATTTTTAATTTCAAAACTATTAATGTCAAGCTGCCACCGCTTTCCATGTGGCTTACTTACCTATTCATGCCTGCTGGCGACTGTGACTGCTCTTTACTGTTCTGATCCAAGATCTGCACTTTGGGATCCGGAGACGAGATCTGACGGTGATGAGGGAGCTCTTTGCCATCAAACGATGGAGAGCTAATCCCGCTCTTCAAGGTTTATTGGTTTAGGGTTTTGATATCCGCGGGGTATACCCTGCCGCCAAAGCATGCATTGGGCATTTCCTCCGCGGCTTCCATGGGCGTCTTTCGACTTGCCTCCGGGTTCTACCGAGTTGGAACCCTCTGTTACTCCGTCAGAATGTTCTTATGAAGGTATACAGTCTCCTGCTCTACTGAAATTGAGCATTATGTTCAGACTTTGTTACAGGTACACAATCCATCAGTTTATTAACTATCTATGTTCTGATACAGACATACAGTCTGTCGCTTACTGTCTATTTCGCATTATTTCCATATTTCCATACTCTTACAGTTATACAGTCGGTCGCTTATCGACTATTTAGCTTTATATATATCTCCATGCTCTTACAGGTATACAGTCGGTCGCTTATCGACTATTTAGATTGTATATGTCTCCATGCTCTTACAGGTATACAATCTATCACTTATTGTCTTTTTGGCATTATGTACATATATCCCTGGCGATGGCAGTGACTCCTCTGCTGCCCGGCGCAGGCCTTATGTTCGTTTGGTGTTTGCCGACTCGTTCCTCTCCGAGCGTTGTTCTGGGTTGTTTCACCTGTTCCTTCAAGCTCGAGCCGAGGTAAGGTTGATACCGTCGACCTCTGGTTTACTTTTTGTTTGTTTACAGTTTGTTTCCTTTAGGATAGCCCGGTTTCGCTAACGGGTCTGTTATCGTATGGCAAATGTTACACATAGCTATGATGGAAGGGTGATAACCAGTCCATTTGGCTCGTCGCTTTCAGGTGAGTCAATTGTTTTATTGGGCATTCAACTATGCATCAAGGTGTCGGTTCCTAGGTTAACCTCACTGTTTGCTGGCAGGTTCCTCCATTTGCTGTTGAAGCCCTCAGTTATGCTGCCATGGTTGCAACAATTTATTCCCGTTCTGGGTTCTTGTATTTAACTGTTTGGATATTGCTACATTTCCTTTGTTGCTCATGGATTTTTATCCATGGTTGTAAATGATATATGACATTGACCGCCCTTAAGCGAGTCACAATGTACATGCTGATAAGATTTTGGTTTTGGTTTTGATATCGAACTGTACCCACTTCCAGGTTTTCTATTTTTATATACGAACTTGTTTTTATGGCGCATTACCATTTCTTCCTATGTGTTTATTAGAAGTGTTTTCCCTCTGTAATTTTAATTTCGAGCTGGTCATGAACCCGTAGATGGTATTCTCATGGGTTCGCCCTCACAGGCTCGGCACAGTTTGATTCGCCCAACAAGGGTTTATTTCTCGTGATATTAGCTATTGTTTTTTGAGTAGTTATTCTGTTATTTATACGTGCTTGGTTATTGCACACTCGCATGGTATTTTGATGATTATTTCACTACAGGCTCCTTTGCATTTATTTGCCAACAGTTGGTTGTCTGGGTTGTACTAATACCCGCATATGGTCCCTTAAAATATTCTGGGTTATCGCTCTTTCTTTTCTTTGTTAACGGTATTTGAGGAAACCGCATTCACGAGGGATGAATGCTAATGTTCCATGATTTTTACGGCATTTAGATTTCAGTCATTATATTCGAGCAACTCTATCACAGAAGTTTTGCAGCGTAATACCAATCTGTATAATATAGCTTCAAGTTTTTATTATATGAGTTACTTATCTTGAGAAATGTTACTAAAGTTCTTGTTCACGGCTGCATGTATAAAATAAAGTTTTCCTTCTGTCTTTCAGTTATAGTTCTCCTACTCTGTCTGTTGAGTTATTAACAGTCTGGCATGTTCTCTTATTTAACTCTATTTGAGACCATCGAGACCATTGATATTCTTCATAAAGGTTTTTACTGTTGTTAATCGCTTACAGCCTGCTGGTTACCCTCCTATTACTGAGGAGTTACCTCTGGCTAGCGAATAATTAAGATTATTCTACATTGTTTGACCTTCATGCAGTAGTTCCTGAGTTCATTCCTTCCTTGTTTATATCACAGAATACTGTTAAGTCTTTTGCTCACTTAACTAAACGATACAAACACAGTAACTGTACAAAATCCACAGTCATACTTACCTGAGAAATTTGTCCTTAGGCCTCCACACCTTTCCAGGTTTAAAAACAGGGAACTGTCCCTTGCTTGTCGATCCTCCCCACCATGAGACTAATTGCTAGAATTATGTCTCCCCCCAAGCTCATTGCCAGACCACTGTCTTCAGCAATTACTTGAATGCACAGCCTGTGCCATGTTATCTGATCGCTACCAGACGTAACATGCCTGTTTTTCCTTTTCTCCCGTCTGTTCCCAAACAGCCCGGATTTCCCATCCTTTCTAAGGAAGGAGTAAAAACAGTTAGGGTTTTCTTTCCCTTCTTGACAACTGTTTTTTTTTTTCATTTTTTTTTTTAAAAGGAAAAGAAGATTATCATCAAGAAAATAACTTCCTTGCTCGAAGTTACTGAATGTAATTCTTTTATTCATGCTCCAGTTTTTACACAAAGTAATAATAATCTTTTATCCCAGTAACATATACATATATGTTTTTTTTTAAGAAAACAGGGAAGTAATTTTATTAATTACCGGGGCCATTACATCTTCCCCCCCTGAGATTGGACATCGTCCCGATGTCTTCCAGCTTCAAACAGTCCTGGATAATTCTTTAACATTAGCGCTTCATCTTCCCAAGTGGCCTCCTCAGGCCCAAAGTGTTGCCATTGAACCTTAACTTGGGTAATAACTCGTTTCCGCAGCTGCACTTCTCTCCGGTCGAGAATGTTCAGAGGTTCGACCAGGACCTCTCCTTTCTGTTCGACCTGCAGCAAGTAATATTTAAGTTATTTTTTCTTTTCTTTTAAGAAAATAATCGTCTAACTATTACCTTGACAAACCTCTTTGTCCTATTAGTTCCCACCTGAATCTCTTGCCATCTGATCACATGTCTAGGATCATAGACATATTTTTTAAAATTGATACATGGAAAACGTTGTGAACCCGGATGTGGCTGGGTAGAGCGAGTTGGTATGCTATCGGCCCAACTCTTGCCAGCACTTGGAAGGGTCCACAATATCGGGGTGCTAACTTAGTGCACCCGCTCCATTGTAATGTACTTCTCTTGGCTTGAATCTTAATGTACACATGGTCTCCCACCTGATATTCCTTAAACCTTCTTTTCCGATCTGCAAAATTTTTCTGTCTATCTTGGGCAGCTTTCAAATTAGCTCGTACCCTTTTTACCATGTCTTCCATTTCCTTAAGCATCTCAGGCCCTAAACTCAATCTATCCTCTGGTCCACCCCAATTCGAGGGAGTACGGCACTTTCGTCCATACAGAATTTCAAAAGGACTTAGTTGGGTTGAGGTATGGTACCCATTGTTATATGCGAATTATACCAAATGTAGATACTCCTCCCACAGCGTAGGCTGTTGCATCACATAAGCTCTTAACATGTCTTCGACCACTTGGTTTACTCGTTCCGTTTGCCCATCCGTTTGGGGATGATACGCTGCACTGAAATTCAGCTGAGTTCCCAATTCAGCAAACAATGTCCTCCAAAAGGCTGAAGTGAATTTCACATCTCGATCGGAAATGATTGTCTTCGGAAGTCCATGTAATTTAAACATGTTCTGCATAAAGACATGAGCAATCTGCGCAGCCTTGTACGTAGATTGTACATGTATGAAATGTGCGGCTTTACTCAATTTGTCTACCACCACCATTATAGAATCGTTATTTCTCTTTGTCTTCGGCAACCTAGTGATAAAATCCATGGTAATGGTCTCCCATTTCCATTCTGGTATGGGTAGTGGCTGCAATAGTCCGGCTGGATGTTGATGTTCTGTTTTAATTTGTTGGCATTCCAAACACTGAGCCAAATATTCGGTCACATCCTTCTTCATTCCGGGCCAGAAATAATTTCTTCGAATTGCAGTAATCATCTTCTGATAGCCTGGATGTCCCGCATAGTGACTAGTGTGGAACTCATCCAAAATCAGATTTTTAATCTGACTTTGGTTGGGTATATATATTCTTCCCTTGTAATAGAGCACACCTGCATTATCCAGTTCAAATTTTTGTTGGTTTCCCTCACCATTAGCCTGCTGTAGTTGCTGCTTTATTTGTTGGTATTCAACATCCTGTTCTACTGTTTTTTGTACTGTTTCTAAGAGAGTACTCTTCCAGCTACTCAGGGATATTTGATATAAGCTTTGTACCTTTCGACTTAAGGCATCAGCCACTCGGTTTTCCTTCCCTTGCAAATGTTTAATATCGAAGTCAAAGGTACTTAGGAAGTCCGCCCATCTAGCTTGTCTTGCGTTTAAAGTGGGCTGGCTGAAGTAATTAGTTAGACTATGGTGGTCAGTCAACAACAAAAACTTTCTTCCCATGAGATAGTGCCGCCACATCTTCAAAGCATGTATAACAACGGCCAGTTCCAAATCATAAGCAGAGTATTTTTGTTCATGTTATTTTAACTTTCTTGATTCATAGGCAATCACTTTGCCTTCTTGCATTAATACACCTCCCAACCCTTCCTTGCTTGCATCCGTACATACCACATATTCTTTGTCAGGATCAACTATACTCAAGATAGGTGCTGTAGTAAGCAATTGTTTTAATTGTTCGAAGCTTCTTTGGCATTCGGGGGTCCATTGGAATGCTCTTCCCTTTTTATGCAAAGATGTGATGGGGAATGCCACTTTGGAGAATTTTTTCACAAATCGTGTATAGTACCCAGCTAAACCCATAAAGGACCGGATATCCGCGACATCCTTTGGTACAGGCCACTCCATTATAGCCTTTATCTTTTCAGGGTCTACAACAATGCCCTCTTTGGTAATTACATGGCCTAAATACTGAATCTCCTCTAGGAAAATGTCACATTTACTAAACTTGGCGTATAGCTGGTGTTCTCGAAGGGTCTGCAGCACCATTCTAAGATGTTCCTAGTGCTCTTCGACCGTACGGGAATATATCAATATGTCGTCAATAAATATCAGCACAAACCGATCCAGGTATTGATGAAAAATACTATTCATTAAACACATGAAAGTGGCAGGGGCGTTAGTTAACCCAAAAGGTAATACCACAAACTCATAATGCCCATACCTTGTTCGGAAGGCAGTTTTAGCAATGTCCTCTTCTTTAATCCGGATCTGGTGGTAGCCTAACCTTAAGTCAATCTTAGAGAACACAGTTGCTTCTTTCACTTGATCGAGCAATTCGTCAATCCGTGGTAAGGGATACTTGTTTTTGATGGTCAGTTTGTTTAACTGATGATAATCAATACACATTCGGAGGGTTCCATCTTTTTTCTTGACGAACAATACTGGGGCTCCCCAAGGTGACACACTAGGTTGAATGTAATTTTTATCTAATAATTCCTACAGTTGCATCTTCAATTCTGTTAACTCAGGCACACTCATTCTGTAAGGTGCTCTTGATACTGGAGCTGCGCCTGGTATCAATTCGATAGTAAAGTCTATATTTCTTTTTGGGGGTAATCCGGGGATTTCCTCCGGAAATACATCTGCAAATTCTTGTACCACAGGTATGTTATCTAAGGTTGCTGCTTTTCCTTTAGAATCTGCAAAACCCACTTGTATAGCATACATCTGACACCCTTTTCGAATACATTTTGCCAGCTGAGTCGCGGTTATTGGTCGGATTTGCACTGGTCGCTGGATCCCTTGTATTTCTTTTCTATGTCCATTTTGATCTTTATAATAAATAACTTTAGTTTTGCAATCAACTAACGACCAGTGTCTTTCCAACCAGTCCATTCCAATTAAAACATCGTATGATCCAAGAGGAAGTACATTCAGATCTGCCACCACTGATTCTCCAGCTATTGTAAGCGAACAATCCTTAATTTTTGTTGTGACTTGCCTCTTGGCTCCTGTAGCTAGTTGTACCAGCCATGGGTTTTTAAATCTAACAGGCTGTAATTTACAGCGCTCTACTATCTTGGGACTCACATAACTTAATGTAGCACCTGGGTCAATTAAAATAGTTATAGTAAGGTCTGAAATCTTACCTTCAAATTCGACCATGGTGGGTTGATATTCTGCTTGGCGATCGTCCAAAGCTGCGTTAATTCTGGGTATGCTACGTCCAACTTCACCAACAGTTGAGGCTTCATGAATTTGGGATAGCTGTTCCGTTCCCTTCCGCTGTGGGCAGTTTTTAACATAGTGTGGTCCCCCACAGCCCCAACATTGTACCTGGGGTCTGGCCGTCCCCTCACTGTCCATTCTTACATGCTGTTCATTGATTTTTGGTTCATTTGATGTCTTAAACTTGGTTGCAGTTCTGGTTACATTTCTATTATTTGGTCCCTTGCCAAATCCTTTGCCACTGCGACTACCTTTATTTAGACCATTTGACTTGAAGCCTTTCCTTTCATTCCATTTCTTGCTAGCAGTCTCTCCTTTTTGCTTGCTTTGTTGATAACAAATTCTGGCTTTACGAATGACCTCGTCCATTGACTTAGGATTATCGAATTCAATCCTTTCCCGCATGTATGGAGGCAGGCTACTAACAAAACGTTGCACTTTTGCTTTTTCTTCCCTTATATATGGCACATAACGGAGCAAGGAGGTGAAGCGAGTAATAAATTCATCCATCGTCTGCTGTCCCAACCGCAAATCATGGAATTCTCGCGCTTTTTCATCATAAAAACGTTCAGTTAAATATCTCTCCTTAAATTACCGTTGGAAATTTTCCCAAGTGATCGTTTGTTCCGTCACTCCCTTCACTATCTTGACTTCCTCCCACCAAAAGGTGGCCTTCCCCTGCAGTTGGAAAATAGCCAACCGAGCTTTAAGGTTATGGTCGTACTTGTACAGTTGAAAATACTTATTCATATTAATCAACCATGCTTTTGCCGCTTCTTCCTGTTCTCCGTCAAAATGTGGTGGCTTAATCTTGCGGAATTCTCCTTGTAACTCCATCCTTTGTCTCTTTGAGGTTTGCTGTTCCAATGCATTATCAGAACGCTCCTCTTGTTCTTCAGATCTCTTAGGTGGTATAGGATGATTCTGTTCCTCTGACATCCGCTGCTGTTCTGCACTAGGATTGATTGGCAGTTGATTCTGTCTCTCAGACAGACTTTTTAAAATCCTTTCCTGTTCTATTGTCAGTCGTGCATTGTCTTCTCGTAATCGAGCCATTTCCCTTTTAAGTTCTTGCACCGTTTCCAAGATTGCTTGATTGGTAACTCTGGCTTCTTCCCCGAGTTGTACCCATAGTTCTGGGTTAATTTCCGGATCATGAGTCCCTTGTCCCACTGTGTACCTATGAGATGCACCATCTGCTCTTCTCATGTTGTAATTACTTGGCTTTTGTTCCTGAGCTTGTTCATAATTTAAGTAGCAGAATAACGAACATCAACATGTCAATGGCAATAATTATATACATTATTTCTATCTCTGATACTTTCACATGCACATTACTATTATTGATCAGATTTTCGCATTTATATTGTTTTGTTATCCCAGAGGCCTCAGTTTTGTAACTGGGCTCTGATACCATATGTCACAACTCTTACCACATTAACCCGCATTCACACGCATAATTTTTTTTTATAAGGTTTACCTCTTAACGAATATGTGTAAGCTATATGAGGTTAGTGGTATAAATGACTTGCATTAATATAATTACCCCATGATATCGTGTGGAAGGCGTACCAAAGGATCTGGGGAGTACATGGTTTATAATTTTTAATTTCAAAACTATTAATGTCAAACTGCCATCGCTTGCCATGTGGCTTACTTACCTATTCATGCCTGCTGGCGACTGTGACTGCTCTTTACTGTTCTGATCCGAGATATGCACTTTGGGATCCGGAGATGAGATCTGACGGTGATGAGGGAGCTCTTTGCCATCGAACGATGGAGAGCTAATCCCGCTCTTCAAGGTTTATTGGTTTAGGGTTTTGATATCCGCGGGGTATACCCTGCCGCCAAAGCATGCATTGGGCATTTCCTCCGCGGCTTCCATGGGCGTCTTTCGACTTGCCTTCGGGTTCTACCGAGTTGGAACCCTCTGTTACTCCGTCAGAATGTTCTTATGAAGGTATACAGTCTCCTGCTCTACTGAAATTGAGCATTATGTTCAGACTTTGTTACAGGTACACAATCCATCAGTTTATTAACTATCTATGTTCTGATACAGACATACAGTCTGTCGCTTACTGTCTATTTCGCATTATTTCCATATTTCCATACTCTTACAGGTATACAGTCGGTCGCTTATCGACTATTTAGCTTTATATATATCTCCATGCTCTTACAGGTATACAGTCGGTCGCTTATCGACTATTTAGCTTGTATATGTCTCCATGCTCTTACAGGTATACAATCTATCGCTTATTGTCTTTTTGGCATTATGTACATATATCCCTGGCGATGGCAGTGACTCCTCCGCTGCCCGGCGCAGGCCTTATGTTCGTTTGGTGTTTGCCGACTCGTTCCTCTCCGAGCGTTGTTCTGGGTTGTTTCACCTGTTCCTTCAAGCTCGAGCCGAGGTAAGGTTGATACCGTCAACCTCTGGTTTACTTTTTGTTTGTTTACAGTTTGTTTCCTTTAGGATAGCCCGGTTTCGCTAACGGGTCTGTTATCGTATGGCAGATGTTACACATAGCTATGATGGAAGGGTGATAACCAGTCCATTTGGCTCGTCGCTTTCAGGTGAGTCAATTGTTTTATTGGGCATTCAACTATGCATCAAGGTGTCGGTTCCTAGGTTAACCTCGCCGTTTGTTGGCAGGTTCCTCCATTTGCTGTTGAAGCCCTCAGTTATGCTGCCGTGGTTGCAGCAATTTATTCCCGTTCTGGGTTCTTGTATTTAACTGTTTGGATATTGCTACATTGCCTTTGTTGCTCATGGAATTTTATCCATGGTTGTAAATGATATATGACATTGACCGCCCTTAAGCGAGTCACAATGTACATGCTGATAAGATTTTGGTTTCGGTTTTGATATCGAACTGTACCCACTTCCAGGTTTTCTATTTTTATATACGAACTTGTTTTTATGGCGCATTACCATTTCTTCCTATGTGTTTATTAGAAGTGTTTTCCCTTTGTAATTTTAATTTCGAGCTGGTCATGAACCCATAGATGGTATTCTCATGGGTTCGCCCTCACAGGCTCGGCACAGTTTGATTCGCCCAACAAGGGTTTATTTCTCGTGATAGTAGCTATTGTTTTCTGAGTAGTTATTCTGTTATTTATACGTGCTTGGTTATTGCAAACTCGCATGGTATTTTGATGATTATTTCACTACAGGCTCCTTTGCATTTATTTGCCAACAGTTGGTTGTCTGGGTTGTACTAATACCCGCATATGGTCCCTTAAAATATTCTGGGTTATCGCTCTTTCTTTTCTTTGTTAACGGTATTTGAGGAAACCGCCTTCACGAGGGATGAATGCTAATGTTCCATGATTTTTACGGCATTTAGATTTCAGTCATTATATTCGAGCAACTCTGTCACAGAAGTTTTGCAGCGTAATACCAATCTGTATAATATAGCTTCAAGTTTTTATTATATGAGTTACTTATCTTGAGAAATGTTACTAAAGTTCTTGTTCACGGCTGCATGTATAAAATAAAGTTTTCCTTCTGTCTTTCAGTTATAGTTCTCCTACTCTGTCTGTTGAGTTATTAACAGTCTGGCACGTTCTCTTATTTAACTCTATTTGAGACCATCGAGACCATTGATATTCTTCATAAAGGTTTTCACTGTTGTTTATCGCTTACAGCCTGCTGGTTACCCTCCTATTACTGAGGAGTTACCTCTGGCTAGCGAATAATTAAGATTATTCTACATTGTTTGACCTTCATGCAGTAGTTCCTGAGTTCATTCCTTCCTTGTTTATATCACAGAATACTGTTAAGTCTTTTGCTCACTTAACTAAACGATACAAACACAGTAACTGTACAAAATCCACAGTCATACTTACCTGAGAAATTTGTCCTTAGGCCTCCACACCTTCCCAGGTTTAAAAACAAGGAACTGTCCCTTGCTTGTCGATCCTCCCCACCATGAGACTAATTGCTAGAATTATGTCTCCCCCCAAGCTCATTGCCAGACCACTGTCTTCAGCAATTACTTGAATGCACAGCATGTGCCATGTTATCTGATCGCTACCAAACGTAACATGCCTGTTTTTCCTTTTCTCCCGTCTGTTCCCAAACAACCCGGATTTCCCATCCTTTTTAAGGAAGGAGTAAAAACAGTTAGGGTTTTTTTTTTCCTTCTTGACAACTGTTTTTTTATATTTTTTTTTAAAAGGAAAAGAAGATTATCATCAAGAAAATAACTTCCTTGCTCGAAGTTACTGAATGTAATTCTTTTATTCATGCTCAAGTTTTATTACACAAAGTAATAATAATCTTTTATCCCAGTAACATATATATATATATGTTTTTTTTTAAGAAAACAGGGAAGTAATTTTATTAATTACCAGGGTCATTACACAGACCAACATTGACAAATGGCAGGTTAGGAGAGTGTGCAATTGCTAAGAGAATTGATAGATTCTTTGTTATTGAGTCTCTTTATGACAAATTGGATAGGTTCCCATCTTGGATCAGTTTGGTTTCATTCCCCAATCTTTGTTCAATTGGACTTTAAATCTCTTAAGGTGTATTAACCCTTTTAAATTTAACCCCTCTTAGTTGGAAGATGAGTCCTTTGTTGCCCAAGTTAGAAATTGTTGGGTGAGTAAGATGAAGAAGTTAAAACACAAGGTGAAGGAATGAGATAAATCCAGAAAACATGAATGGAAATTGTACCTGATTCATATAGAATTTGAATTTGGTAGAATTTTTCAGGCTTATGTAAATTCAAATTTTCTTAGAGAGGTAAAGTTGTACCTTTGTAAGTTGGAAGAGAAAAAGTCCCAAATTTTAAAACTTGAAGAAGAAAAATGAAGGCTAAAAAGCAGTGCCATTTAGATTAATGTGGGTGATGGAAATACAATTTTTCCAACATGTTTTAAAAATGAAAGTAAAAACCATTTTTTTTGCGCACAGAATATGGAAAACACTTTGAAAACGAGAAAAACGAGAAATGCTGATACTCGAACAACAATTTTTTTGGGATAAATTTTCAACCTTATTTAATGATATTAAAGATAAAATATCGTGACTCCAAAAAACCTTAAAATTTCAACAATTTTCAGGCATGATGTTAAAGATGTTAAAGATAAAACATCACGTCTTTGAAAAAATTTAAAATTCTAACAATTTTCAACCACGGTGTTGACGATAAATGTCAAGACGAAAAACCTTAAAATTATGACATTTTTTGACCATGACGTTAAAGTAGAAGTAACATGATTCCAAAAAAATCTTACGTTAAGACAATGTGACACATTGCAAGTAAAATTTAAAAATCACCCATCACCCATTGCAATGAAAATTAACACATAATAGCCATGAGCTTGATCTACTGTAACAAAAACTTAAAATTCAAGTAATATATTAGCATACAGTGGGGTCTGTTTGTTTGTTAGTGTAACAAAAAAAGAGTAAAAAAAGAAAAAAAATAGATAAATAATGAAAAATGAAAAAACAAAATGTAACAAAAATTTAAAAAATTTCAAAAAATAGATAAATAAGGCAGCATAATCAAACAAACAAAATAAATAAAAAACAAAAGAAAACCAAAAAAACCCTATTGTTTGTTTTTTGTGTTTTTTAATAATATATAATAAACATAAAAATAAAAAAACAAAAAATCAAGTATAATATTAAAAAAAAATTAAGAAGGGAAAAAAACAAAAAAATAAAAACAAAATGAATTAAAAAAAAAAAAAACAAAATTTTCCTACTAAAATACATAATAATTAAAAACAAAATATTTTTTTTACAAATAAAAAAACCAAAACTTAAAAACTAATTTAAAAATATGTATTAAAAAAAATAGATGAAAAAAAAAACATTCAAACTAAAAACTAATTTAAAAATATACTAGCATTTGCACCAGATGTTGCAAAGGAAACGCCGTAAGGCATAAAGTGTGGAAATTCATTATGTGTGGAAATTCATTATCCATGTAGTGTGCAATGACCTAAATATCAACATATCTATTCACTTTTTCTAAATGTTGTAAACAACTAGAATTATAGAAATATTCTTAAATGTGTACCATATTTATAGGCACACTCCCTATACCTTAAGATTTTTGGTTGTAGCTTCAGCTTTGGAAGTCTTGAGATTTACCAAAGCTTCAATTCTTGCTTCTTCTCGCTGATATCTGAAATTTACAGACAACTTGAATGCTCACAGATTTTGTTGTAAAAATTATATATAACAAATGTTAGCAATCTATTAATTTAGAAAAAGATTTGTTAGAGATAAGGGCTTATTGTAAATAAACGTGTTTATGAATACAAGCATTGTAGGCTAGAGCTCATTTCAACTTTAAAAATTGAAAATTGAAACCAAAAAAAAAAGAGAAAACATAAAGGAAATTTCAAAAGAATTGTAATACGATCTTTTAAATGCGTTAACACTAAGCTAATGAGATGTTCTTTAAAAATGCGACCATGAAAATCGTTCTCTATTAATTAATGATTAATGGAAAAATATACCAAATAACTTAACTCTTTTCATCAAAATAAAGTATACCTTTTTATTATTTTTTTTATGATGTACATCTTTCCTAATATATATT